>CAUYSK010076092.1:0-58362 GCA_963575035.1 Avahi laniger
AGCTGGGAGTACAGGCATGCGCCACCATGCCCGGCTAATTTTTTCTATATATTTTTAGTTGTCCGATTAATTTCTTTCTAATTTTAGTAGAGATGGGGTCTCGCTCTTGCTCAGGCTGGTTTCGAACTCCTGAGCTCAAACAATCCGCCCGCCTCGGCCTCCCAGAGTGCTAGGATTACAGGCGTGAGCCACCGCACCTGACCAGCTTCTATGTCATTTTCAGCAGAAGTGGTTGGCCAATACTGGGAAGCAACATGAATGAGAAAGGATATGGTAAGGTTCCTTGGCTGTTGGGATTTCTTAGAAGGCCATTCTTTTTGGATTCAAAGCAAACTCTTCTTTGAATGAAAAGTGTGGCTTTGGGGGGCTGTTAGCCCACTCTTTAGTCATAGACCTAACATGCTTACCTTGTACTCACTCTGAGTCTCTCTGAAACTCCATCTACTCTACCGTGCAGACCACCACCCTCTATCATTTGCACCACAGAAATAATCTACTAACTAGCGACTAGCCTATCTGCATCCATTTTTTCCCCTGTAATCCATTCTACACACTGCAGCCAGAGGGATCTTCTCCATACCAGGTCAAATCATGTTATCCTCAATAAAAAACCCGTTAAAGCTTTGATCATAGAGATAACACTCCTTAATGTGGCCTGTAGACTCTGCTCATTTTGCTTTTACATTCCCTCAGTTTCAGTGTGCAGCACTCTTCATTACCGAACACTAACGAGCCTTGTAGCTCTTTGATCACCCCGTTTCTTCTGACCCTTTCTTAGAGAACTCTTTCCTGCCTCCATCCAGCCCTTTCTTCAATTACTTAAATTCCACTCATCCTTTAGATTAAAGTTCAAAAATCCCTTCCTCGGGGAAGCCATCTCTTACCTCTCTGACAAGTTCAAATATGCTAATTATTCTTTCTCACAGAACCACCTACCTCTCTTCGTAGCACTTATCAAGCTTACGATTTTATATTTGCTTTTGTAGTTACTTGATTAGTAGCTATCATTTCCAGTGTATACATAAAGGAAAGAGAAGAAGCCTCTTTCCTGCATATATTTTTTGTTTTCTTAACATTTATTAGAGATGGTGATTAATCATTTATTCAGATACTTGAATAATGTGTCTTCCAGAACAGACCATGTCTCTTTTTTTGTTATTCACTATTATTCTGCCCTTCCCTCCATGCCTAGAACCTTTCCTGATACATAGTCGGAGCTCAGCAATTAATCTATGAATGAAATGATAGCCAAGGTGATCAGACTTTTCCTTCTTAATTCTAGAGAATTGCTGCTTTCAATGACTGTTTAAGTAGCACTGCAAATAACATGTCGTCAGGACGTCTGAACACACCTTCCTTTTTCCTTTGTCTTGCAGCTTCACTTTAGTCTCTCTCCGATTCTCTTGCAGGATGGGTAAAATCTTCTGCCCCTTTGAGGTGGGAGGTTGAGGCTTCACATGACCTTGCTTTAGCTTGTCTCTCTCCATACCCACTCACCTGTGGGCCCCTTCCTTTCCTGGCTGTCGCTGATAGAGTCCTTGCCGAAATCCCCTCCTCCTTTTCCTTTTAGGGCCAGCCTCATAATGTTTCCAACATCTGGTATGGTTTAGAGGGACTCTTGCCTGGAAATAGAAGTTCTTTCCAGACCATGATATAAATTTCTAGTAAAAGCAAATGAATGAATATATAGCAAGAAACACCCTCTCACAAGGAAGTTGCCCCTGAAGTGGGCTGTTGTAGTAAAAGGAGGTATTTCCTTGTTATTTAGTCCCTGTAGCCTGATCATTCCTGCCCGATTAGGAGGTCTCCATCGCATTGTGTGGTTTGCCATTCCAGCGTTCGGCAGACTGTGTAGATTTCGCTCTGTGTATTGGCACTTGTTACATAGCAAGTGCAAACAGCTGCGTTTCTTGCTGTTCACTCAATGCCAAGATATTATTCCTCGTAAGACTTTTTAACTGCTTTTGCAGTTAGTAACATCAGTGACTGGGAAATCAAACATTTTATCTCGCGGTTTGTTCATTTAATGCTATTTTCCAGATGTTTTCTAGGGCTGTTCCCCCGCTATTGATTTGTAGTGGCGTTGATATTTTCTTTCTATAGCGTTTTATGACTTTTGAGCAGTGATATTTAATTTAGTTTGGGGAAATGTCTCTTCCAAACCTTTTGTTTCTGATGACATGCAGTTATTTTGTACTTGTGTTAATCCCACAAACTACAGGACTTGGCCCGATTGTAGACACGACTAGACAAAAGAAGCTTTGGAAGAGCCGTTGCACCGGACTTTCACTTTCATAGCGACTACCAGATACACTGATGGATTACAGCCCCCGGCATGTTAGAGACGGGATGTTCTTCACTCAAATCCCCTACTTGTTCACAACAGAATGACTGGATCTCAGAGGTGCTAAGTGATTTTACCCTGGGCCACACAGCTAGCTATTAGGAAAATCCGAACGAGGACTAGGTCTCCTAGGTATAGGGGAGAGGAAACCTTTTTTTCCACGCTCCTCACCTGGAGGAGAACATGTGAATCAACTTGCCCCCTTCAGTGGCCCAAGGATTCATTCATTAGCAAAAAAAGTCTCTTGACAGCAATTTGAAGAGGCAGGACAAACTCCTGCTGCCAGTCTACGGAGTCACCACGCTTGCCCAGTGAGCAGCTGGCATGGTTAGTCCTCTCTTCCCAGAGGCACGCACCGCTGAGATCGCACAGATGGAACGACTCCATGCAAAGCCACTTTGCCAGGAACTGTTTCCACATCCCCACACTCCAATCCCTCCTTTCCCCCCGCGAGCTCTCTCCTACCACACAAATCCACCAAGGGCCTCTTAAAACTTTCTTCATCCACGGTGAGAGAGAGAGAGAGAGAAGGCAAAGACTCAAGTTCAGTATGCTGGAACATACACGTGAGGCAGAAAAATTTTGCGAGTTTGACAACAGTTTATAAATAACTCAGGGTAGACCTTGCTGACAATGGGAAGTATATATGCGAAACACCATCATTAAAAAAATGTACTCTTTGAAAATGAAGGATGACAGCATACAGACCAGACCCCCAAAAGCTTACCAGAAAGTCTCATAAAACTATAGGTAGGCTTACATTATATTATACAAGTTTTAAACTCTGGATCTGGGCCGAAAACATCACCTGCTTTAGGTCTTCAAATAGACACTGAAGAACTATGGAATAATACAACTGACCAGCAAAACACTTTAGGATTTGGTTGTAATCTATAGACTGTCAACTTGGGGGTAACTGGTAAAGTAATTTGTGGTCTCTTTTTGTCTGTTTTAATTGATGATCTTTCTCTGCAGCGAGTCGTACAGGACAAACTGAAACAAAGCTGCTGCGTTGTAAATCCAGAAAGCGAAATAGGCAGTGTGCAGTGAATGACTGGAACAGCTCCTCTAACAACCCTGCTTGCTGCCTTTACCGGAACCCTTCCTCGGGGGCTCGGCGATGACTCATGCACTGGGGGTAGCGGGACTTGGGATTCAAAGGCACATGGGGCAGAAAGAAGCCCATAGCATGTCATTGAAATCGGACAAGATGAGTCAGCAATGGCAAAGAAAGCCGGAATATGAGCTTCGCAATCCGAGTCAAAACCCACCCCTATCAGAATATACCTGATTAATCTTAACTTGATTATTTTACAACTTTTACTACTTGTCATCCTTTTAGCATGCACACACTTAGATTTGTGAGGACCTTTGTCTTGTAACATCTGCCTTTCCAGGACACATTAATGGTCAGTAGCCTGTGGCTGTCCTTGGCATCACCTTGGAAGGGCGCCTCTTCCCCTGCAGGCCAGGCCAGATTTTACCGCACGTTTGCAGAACAAGGACCCACTGTTCCTAAAGCCTGACTCACCGGCTCCACCTCTCTGCATTCCGTTCCTTCACCCTCTCAGCTTCCAGTGTAGATGGTTCTGTGGTTTGAGTCCTCACCCTACTCTTTCAGCTCCGTGCTGAATACAGTCTCTCTTGCCTCTGAGTTTGCTTTTCCTCTCATCCACCTTTTCCTCGCTCTGTCTGGGCTTGAAGTATTCACAGTTGGTCTCAGGTTGACAAAGCCATTCTCCCCTTGCCTTCGGTAAGTCCTCAGAACTTGCCAAATCATATCCTGCCCTTTGGGACGGCCTCGCCACCAGTCTGTCCTGGTGGGGCCCAGATACTATTTAAGAAGTGATGGGAGAATAATATGCTGAAATAAAAACTAAAAAAAAAAAAAAAAGAAGTTATGGGAATGAGTAACATTTGAAAAGGTTTTCTATTCAACGAGGTTGCAAGAAGAGTTTGGGTATGTAAAGAGGGAGTAAGCATGTGGGTAAATTTACCTGTTCAGATTATTCAGCTATTAAAAAAAAAATCCCTCAAGTGCTCCAAAGGAATGCAATTTGACGGTGTCAACATGTTGCTTTCTTAATATGTCCTGTGTTCATTTAATACATATGTTCCCTTTGCCCGTGAAACTCTAGCTTCTCTAGGGCAGAGACTGAATTTTATTTCTCATATTTCCCTTGCTGAAGAGACACTCGATTTTTTAAAGTGATGAATTGACAGATTCACCAAAGCGAGGCCTGCATGTCAGTGCACACTGCTGATCGGGGTACAGTGTCACAGCCCGTGAAGGGGACAATTCCTGTGACTTGTAGACATGGCAAATCACACTGCGTGGCGTTATTCCCTCCACCTCCCCATTCAACCTCAAAACATTGGCATTTTTATTCAGGTGAAATTCCATTAAAGTAACTATCAAGTAGTGACTTTATCAAGAGAACCAACATTGGGACCTTTGGTCAGTGAAACAGATTGTGCACGTGTGTGCATGTGCACGGATGGTGACGTGGGAGCACAAGGCTGGGGAAAATTAGTGACAGGGTCGTGCAAAGGCATATTTTGCTATTATAGGGGCTGGGGAAGCAGGAGGGGCTGTCATTACTGAGCCACTTATCTCCTCCCTCTCGCGTTGCTTAGTGGCTTCGGTAGGTGGGAACCTTCCCAACACATTTTTCTCTCCACCACTCTGTTTTCACGTCTCTACTCCAGTTCAGGTCTTCATACTCTCCAGCCTGGATTATTGTTAGGAGCTTCCTAATTTCTTTTTCTGCCTGCAGTTCTTCTTTATCTTATCCATCCAATACATCTTTTTGGGATTGATCAGCAAAGGGCTGATTGACTAAGTTGTTTGGTCATAAATGTTCAGTAACTCTCATTTATTTAAATTCTCTTTGCCCCCTCAGTTCGGCCCTCAACACCATCCATGACCTAGCTCCAATCTAGGTTCCCTACCCATCTTCCAGTAGCGTCTTTCTGCATGTTCCCTTCCTGTTCAATGGGACCGCTCGCTGTCCCCAACACCTTCCATGCTTCTGCTGCTAAATTGTCGCAGAGCTGGCTGTCCTACCCTGCAGTGTCATGTATCATTCCCATCTTCCAAGGCCCAGGTTAAAAGCTGTCGTGTCCACAAATCTTGCCTGAACATCCCTCTGGAAGTATCATCCACCACCTCTATTTTTCCATAGTATGTTGTGCTTTTATATTTCTTGGGACACCTATCACTTTCTACCTTTGTTCATTCTTACTTGGGTACCGGAACTGAGTGGTTAAGTACTTTGGGCCAGACAGCCAGGATTTTAATCCCAGACTGGGTCATTTACATGATTGTGGTTATTGGCCTTCTTGAGTCTTGGGCTATTCATTGGGAAGTTGATAATTGTAACAACCTCACAGGTTTTTTTCTGGTGAAGATTCAATGAGATAATGAATGTAATACACTTAACCCAGTTCTGGACACTCAGCAAATGGTCAAAAAAATTATAAGTTATTGTGTTTATTCTTATTGTTATTGCTTTAATGTCCCTTCTAGACTCTAACTTCAGTGAGTGTTAGATCTCTTTCCATAGCAGGGGTCAGCAGACTTTTTTTCTGTAAAAGATCAGTTAGTCAATATTTTAGCTTTTGCAGGTGACATATCTCTGCCACACATCTTTACTTCCACATTCCCCTTTTTTTTACAACCTTTAAAAATGGAAATTCCTCACCAGCTTGCAGGCTATATAAAAACAGGCCATGGACTGGGTATAATTTGCTGATCTCTGCTATATAGTCCACAGTGCCTGGATCAGTATTTTGTGTATAGAAATTAACTGAGAAATGTCTGATTAATTAAACAAGTGATTATATCATTGGATTCTAAGGAAGTGACTCTGTTCTTTTTTTACTTTTTGCAAAGGATTCCATTTTGTCCCCTCCCACCCTGCACCATTCTAAGTCCTGAATATTTCCAGCAAGTCTGATTCTAGGAAAATTTTTTAAGGACTGTGGAATTTTTTTTTTCTTCTTTCTCTTTCTCTCTCTCTTTCTTTTATTTCAGCATCTTATGGGGCTACAACTGTTTAGGTTACATATATTGCCTTTGCCCCACCAGAGTCAGAGCTTCAAGTACGTCCATCCCCCAGATGGTGCACACCACACCCATTAGGTGTGAATATACCCATCCCCTCCTCCCCCTCCCACCTGCCCGACAGCCCATGTATGTTACTACTGTATGTGCACTTAAATGTTGATCAGTTAATACCAATTTCATGGTGAGTGCATGTGGTGCTTGTTTCTCCATTCTTGCGGTACTTCACTTAGTAGAATGGGCTCCAGCTGTATCCAGGATAATACAAGAGGGGCTAGATCACCATTGTTTTTTGTGGCTGAGTAGAACTCCATGGTATATATATACCACATTTTATAATCCTCTCACGTATTGATGGGCACTTGGGTCGTTTCCACATCTTTGTAACTGTGAATTGTGCTGCTATAAACATTCCAGTACAGATGTCTTTTTTATAGAATGTCTTCTTTTCCTTTGGGTAAATACCCAGTAGTGGGATTGCTGGATCAAATGGTAGTTCTACTTGTAGCTCTTTGAAGTATCTCCATATCACTTTCCACAGAGGTTGTACTAGTTTGCAGTCCCACCTAGGAAAAAATTGGGTGAAGTCCTTAAAGCGTGGAGCCATGGGCAGGTTGTTCCCAATGCATAGCAGTTCCTTGATGGGTTCTAAGTTTGTCTCTAATGCAATCTAGCAGGGAAGTTGTACGCTGAGTCACTGAAGTTAAATTATTCTGGGAGAAAAAGCAGTGAGAGTATTAGAACAATATTAAATACAGTATCTTTGCATTTAGATGGCAGCTATTTATTTATGTTTCTCCATGAATGTATACAATCCTTGTTCCCAGGCCTGTTTTAATGGAATGTTTGACAAATCCATCCTTATTGTGGCAAAAGAAAATGAGAATGTTGGTATTAGCATAGCTTTTTTTCCTTGCTAAGTACATTTGCATATCGACTCCTAGGGATAGCCTACATTCTTTTCTCCGTTGTGCCTTGATTTGATCACAACAGCATTAATTACCACTGGTAGGCATCTTTTCATTGCTCTATGGGAATGTGAGTGAGAATGAATGGCCTACGCTGAGAATTATTATTACTGGCAGTTCAGGCATTGGCTTTGCTTCCTTATAAAGTCTATTTCAGGAATAATTAACATGACGTACTAAATTTAAAGCACAGACTATATGTGTATTTTCACACTTATTTTAAAATATTTCTCTCTTATCTTTACACAATAACTGTAAGGCTGATTATCATTCTTCATTTTTTTTCCCTTCTTTAACTTCCACACACCTGCAACTGCACTAAACATTTTTTTGTTTCTTTTTTATGTCATTATTTATATTAGGTGAACTCTATAAATTCACACATTTGCTCATGAGAGCAATGTTAAGAAATATAATTATCAGCAATTATTTGCCATACAAATGGCATTCCTTAAAACAAATTAGTTTCATAGTTTGAAGGTAGTGAAACAATTCTTCACCGAGTTGTACCCAAATGTCCACTAGGTGTTGCTGCTGCACCCTGAATTAGCCAAAAGACGGTAAAGAAATGTAATAGGTAAAGTAATAAATATATAATTCCACCCACAAATTCATTATCATGATTGAGCAATTATTTGGGGAAGACAAACAAGAAAATAAATGATACTTATTTTCATATAATTTTGAAGAAGCTATCATTTGCAACTTTTGTTTCTTATATGCAAAGAAAATTATGTTAAAAGAGAAGCTAGTAGGTCAATACTGATGTTTATTTTTTAGAAAAACAAGGGAAATATATAAAAATAGAAATTTTAAAGCATGCAAAAAAATTAAAAATAAACTATATATATAGACTTTAGACAACGCTGTGTTTTAACAATGTTGTAAACTTTTGGTTCCTATAATAATTATTAATCTGTGAATTTGGTAAAATTCTGTAGTGAGCTCTCAAAAGAAGAAAACCTTAAGTTTGATTCTGGCTCAAAAGTCAAGCTCTATTTATTTTATTTCCGGGCCTATAGAATAGCAACAGTTGCCAAAAAATCAAGCATAAACTGTAAATTTTATGAACCATGTTCTCTTTCCCCTTTAGAGCTGAGATGTTGGAAGTTCTATGACGTCGTTGATTATGACAATACCCACAACTCAAGTTCAAGAAAGCTAGGAGACAGGAAGACCAGCCTGTTATGGGTATAGTCATTACAGTTGCTGTATAAAGGGAAATAAGATGGAATATTAATATTTCTCTTTAACATTAGTTTCCATTTTGTGCCACCTGTGGGGAATGAGATTCGCGCAAACTGCAGACTGTGCGCCTCTCCCCTCCCAAGCAGGGGCGCCGAGGTGAGAGAATGACTGCGGCTCTAGTCCTTTTCCCTCTTACGGAACAAATTCGCAAGGGCTGTGCCAGTGATTCATGGCTCAGGAAAGACACACCTTTTAGAAGCAGAGATGAAGAAAGAAGGATATTATATGTTTAGTCTTTGCTATTTTTACCCTTCTGGTTTTCAGTTAAATTGTGACTTACAACTGTTTGGTTATGGTGACCCATTAATTCACCAAACAGAAGCTCCATTTGAATCAAAGACTCCTTTTTTTCCAACTTAAAAGAAAATGAATCTGTATGTTCTTACACTTTCCTTGTAATATGTTCTGTCATTTTACTAATACTGAAAGTCTATCCAATAGGCCTGGACTCATTGCAAATAACAATTTAGAGTTCACAGAAATGGGTAAATAGTGATTAGTGTTTTCATCAAAAATGAACAAACATAAAGACCAAATTAGGGTTTTTTTCCTGGCCCTTGTTTATAATATGCACTAAAAATTACTATTGTACTGAGGAAGTATTTTTAAGACTGAAGTTGACCTTAATGGTACTGAAAGATTTGAACTTTCTGATGGTGTCATAGGGCAGGGACTTCGTGCCATATACAGATGCCATTTATATATTTAATTGTGCCTAAATCTCTTTAGCATCTGCCTCTCCCACTGGACTGCAGACACCACAAGGACTTTTTTGTATAAATAGTGTCTATACAAACGTGCTTTAAAATTTTTATAGAATGAACTAGCAAATGAAGAAATGATGATAAACACTGCTGAATTAAATGAATGGAAATATCAGCCAAGACTAAATTCAACCTTAGTTAAAAAATAATTTGTGAACTGTGAGTCAGCCAGAATATTCCGAAGACTGAGCACAGAAGTCCACTGGTAGGAGAAGCATTTAAGATGCTAAGGAATTTACCATGTTGGGTGTTTCCTAAATTTTCTAGAGCCTTAATTCCTCTTCCAGAATGCAGTTTTCAACTTTTTTTCTTTTTAACTCTGCTGTTTCATAACAATACACCTAATCCTTGGATAACAGACAGCTGTGTAATATTTTCTGGTTTCATTTCTGGTCTCTAGTCACACTAGACATTCCAGGTCCATATCTTGTTTCTGGTATTGCCAAGAAATCCAAACCATTCCCATCATTCCTTTTTTTAAAAAAGCTCTGTATTATAGAAAATTTTAAATGTGTTCAAAGAAAGAATAATGTAATGAATCCCTGCATACCCATCACTCTGCTTCCACAATTCACAGCCAATAGCATTGCATCTGTGGCCCACCCTCCACTTCCTACCCAACTTTTCATTATTTTAAGTCAAAATCTAGAATCATACTGTTTCATTGTAGGTATTCAGCATTTATCTCTTCAAGAAATAAAGGATATTTCTGATCCTTTGCATGCAATTTGTTTATTCTCCCTGAAAGTTTTTAGGGAATTATTTTTCTCTCCCTTTTTTAATTTTTATTTTTTTAAAGGCTGGTCACATGAAGCAGTGGAAGTGGAGACAGGATATTATTTTTCTTCCTAGAACTCTGAAATTTGATGATGTGCCAGTGGTGCCTATGTCTGGGGGCCCTTTTCTGCAATCTGTGATCTTATTATACTTTGGTTCCAAGAAATGTTCTTAAATTGTTTCATTGATGATTTCTTTGCCTCATTACTCAGATGTTGGACCTCTTGGAATGGTGCTCTAACTTTCTTTCCTTGCTGTTTTTCAACACTTTGATTTTTTTTGTTCTACTTTTCTCAACTTTATCTTCCTACCCACCTATCAAAGTTTTCATTTCTGCTATTATATTTTTAATGTCTTAGAGCTCTTTTCTATGTTTTCTGAGTGTTTCTTTTTTTGTAGCATCTTGTTTTTGTTTCACTGATGCAGTATGTTCTCTTTTTCTTTTTGATAACTTAATGATACGTGTTTGAAGTTTTTTGTCTCCTCCAAAGTTGCCTTCTTTGTTTTGTTTGCTTCTTTTAGCTTCCATCTTCTGAAGAGGCTTTCTTCACTGGGCTTGTAAATCACTTTGCTCTCCGCTCATGATCAAGAAAGCGTGAGGCTAAAAAACTGATTGGGCTGGTTGTGATGATGCACACCTGTAGTCCCAACTACTGGGCAGGCTGAGGCGGGAGGATCACTGGAGCCCAGGAGTTCAAGGCTGCAGTGAGCTGTGATCACACCATTGCACTCCAGCCTGGGCGACAGAGCAAGACTCCATCTCTAAGAAAGAAAGAAACAAACAAACAAAAAAACTCAACAAAAAACTGGTTGACACCTTGACCCTGTGGGAAGGACTTAACTTTGAGCTTCACTGAAGCTGAATCCGGGTGGGCTGTATGTAGGGGAATCTCTGAGCTCAGTATGTAGGTCTTGCTCTTGGCCAGGTTAGATTCTGCAGAAAAGAGTTTTTAAATTTTCCTTCTGGAAGGTAAATGTCTGGCTGCCAGCATTCTGGGAGTTGTGTTTGGGAAGAAGGCTAGGGGTGTCTGCATTCAGCACGAGACATGAGATTGCTGGACAAGAGGTCTCAGGGTGACCCTCCTGTTTCATCTAGGTTGGGGTAAAGGATTTGGGAATCGAACTGCTTCTCAAACAGCCTGCACCCGCACCTCCTTGTTTAGGAAGGCTGCTTTCACACTCAGTTGCAGATATTTCTAGTATTGCCAATTTCTGATCATTTTGAGGACTGTGGTGCAAAGTGTGTTGCTTTTGAACTTTCCTTGCTGCCAGCTAAGGATCTGGTTTCTTGGGAGTGCTAAGTCAGTTATCACACTTCCATTGGCTTTCCGACTTCCAAAATTTTGTTGCTGTTGTTTCTTCTACTGTTTTACTCACGCTTGAAGCTTTAGGTAAAAAACAAAACTCATTATTATACTTCTGTGGAGAAAAACAGGTGTGTGTGTTCACATCATCTTAACCTTGAAGAGTGCCCCCTTCCCCCTCTTTTAAAATCCTAAAATCCCACAACTGTCCTTTAATATAAAGGTGGTCCCGGCTCCTCATGGTGGGCTCAGTGATAGGATTTCTGCCACCGGTGCCTCTAGACATCTTGGATTTGCAGTGAGGGGAGTCAGTGGTCAGCAGGGGCTGGTCACACTGGATGAGGATGCCTTTGATTTCCTCCTTGGAAGCCTCATCCGTGTATTGTAGTAACAGGCTACTAGGACTTTGGAGACAGACCGACAGATTTCATAAATCTTGGCTGTGTGGCCCCCAACCCTAGGAAAGATTTGGGAATAAGTCTTTTCTCTTCCTCTCTTTTATAAAACCTGAATTTTGAATCCTTTGAATCTATTGCCAACATTTAAAAAAAGTCTTTTGATTACACATATCAATGAACTCTTCTGGGGCCACTGAAGTTTTGGTCACAGCTTTCTCCTTCTCTTCCCCCTCCTCCCCTTCCTCTTCCTCCTCTGAGTACTCCTCTCTTCCCTCCTCCTTTCCCACCCTATACGCCTCCCCCTTCTCTTTCTTCTTAACCCCAGCATTTTTAAAAGAAGTTTATTTTCAATCCAACATTTCTGGGTGTTTTGCAGCAGGAAGATTTTTAGGTTACATAGTTCATAATATTTCTAGGTAGTCCTCATTATTTCTTAAACATATTTCTGGAGGTCGGGGAGGGGGGGAGAAAGGTCTGAACCTTTTTTAACATTTTGGAAGCCTATTGTCAAATTGCTCCTTAAAAGAGTATGGCAATTTGCATTCCCACCTGCAGTTAATGGAAACGCCTCTTTCCTTGAACTCTCATCAGCACATGTGCCATTATTTTTTAAAATGCCAATTTGATGGGCTAAACTCATATCTTACTATTTTAACTTGCACTTTTAAATTGTAATGAGTTTGAACATTTTTTCAGAGTTATATTGGCCATTTGATTTCTCTTATTTTTCAAAATACATTTACACAAGAAATACATTGATTGCATTCTTATCATACGTGATAGAAAATAGAGAAATATATAAATATATGCTAATATATGGTGTTAAATAAGGAATCTAATTGCATTTTTTCCAGAGTTAACAAAATTTTAAAGTACCTATTTGTTAATATTAAAAATCTGACCTTTCTCTATTGATTAAAAAAGCTCCTCGCCAATTGTAAATCTGTATGTATTTTAGATGTATCACTGGATTTGGGACCTTTTTCATTTATCTATCTGTCTAGTATCAGGCCAGAGTAACATTGTCTAGATATTTTTGCTTACTAGCTTTAATTCCAATCTTTATTCTTTTGTTATATAATTTTGGAATTGGAATTTTGAATGGAATTAAATTACATTTATAAATGAGATTTGAAATTTTACAACATTAATTCTTCTCATCTGAGAACAAGGTATTTTATTCCATTCATTTAGGACTTCTAGATTACTCAGTGAAATTTTGTATTTTTCTTTATGAGCGCTGCATATTTCTTGTCAAGTTTACTCCGAGGTATCTGGAATTTACAGCCCCTTCCCCAGTGGTCAGGTTACTTTATCGTGTTCTTTGTGTCCTATTGTATCACTAAGTATCTCTGCAGCTCTCGGCAGTACCCCGCTGTCAGAATAGTTGACATGAGCTTTGAATGCCAGAGATCTGCTGGATATTATTTATTCTTCTTGTGCTTGAATGTGGCCATCTCTTATTCTTTTCCTATGGCCTGTGGAATTTACAGTGACCTACTGCTGGACCAAGAGCCAGAATCTGCAGTAGCCTCCTTCATTTGTGTAAACAGTTAGCTGGTTGGCTACCAGCTTTTATAGTGCCACCTGCAGGGAGCACACCTGTGCTTCCCACCCTGCTTGGATACCTGATTCCAGGAACTTCCTTCCTCACGGGCTCATCTCCGCCCAGGGCCCCTTGAAAGACCCCAGGAAAAAGTCAGTCGCTTGTTGCCATTTGAACCCAGAGACTTGTTCCTATATTTATTAAATATCTATATGATATCATAGGACATATGAAGAGCCTGGTCATGAATCAGAAAATTTCAGAAAGAAAGAGGAAAATAATAGCCCTTTTCTATTGAAGCTCTCTATGCCCTGTTTTTTTTTTTTCTTTTTGAAGGTAAAATAAAATCTTTTATTTTTTAAAATTTCTTTCCATTGTTTTCTTTTTTATTGTGGTAAAATACATATAAAATTTTTAATTTAATGTTTTTTAAATTTCAGAGTATTATGGGGGTATAAATGTTTTGGTTACATGAATTGCATTTGTGCCATTTGAATCAAAGTTGTAAGTGTGCCTGTCAAAGTTGTTAAGTGTGCCTGTCACCAAGTTAGCGTGCATTGTACTTGTTAGGCGTGAATTTACTCATCTCCTCCACCCCCCTCCCGCCCACTTGGTTTCCACTGAGTTTTACTACCATATGTGTTGGAACTGGAAAATTTACCGTCTTAACCATTTTAATGTGTATAGTTCAATAGTGTTAAGTATGCGCACATTGTTATGCAACCAAATCTACAGAATTTTTTCATCTTGAAAAACTGAAACTCTGTACCCATTAAACAGTAACTTCCCAGTCTCCAACCCTTGGCAACCACCATTCTATTTTCTATCTATGAGTTTGACTATCCTATTAATAGATACCTCATTATAAGTGAAATCACAAAGTAGTTGTCTTTTTGTGATTGGCTTATTTTACTTAGCAGAATGTCCTTCAGGTTCATCCATGTTGTAGGATGTGTCAGAATTTTCTTCCTTTTTAGGACTGAATAATATTCCATTGTATGTATATATCACACTTCATTTATCCATTTATCTGTTGATAGACATTGGGTTGTTTCCACTTCCTCTACTGTGAATAATGCGGTTATGAACATAGGTATACAAATATCTATGCAAGACCCTGCTTTCCAAAGACTGTACATCTGTAAAGTAGCAATCCCTTTTCATTCTTTTCAAAAAATTGCTTAACTCTTTTTATGACATTTTTAATAAACACAAAAATTAACAAAGGATAATATAATGAACCTATACATCACACATAATCTAGTTTCAACAAGAGTTTGCTGATTTTCGTTTATCTATTCCCACACCTTCTTTTCATTTACTTTTTTATGAAGTTTTTTTAATTTTAGAAATCATATCATTTCACTTAAAACCCTTCAACATGCACCTCTAAGAGAAAATAAATGTTTAAACTATAGTACCTTTAACATATCTAATAAAATTAACCACAATTTCTTAATGTCTTCTAATACCTAGTTGATGTTCAAACTTCTACATTGTCTCAAAAATCTGTTATGCCATTGATTTGTTCAAATTAAACCCCCAAAATGGTCTATAAAAAAAGATGCTTTTAATTACTTTCTATGTGTTTTACTAGATTTATCTAATTTGATCCTTACTACAATCTTATGAATCAGGTACTATTAATACCCAGTTTTATAGATGTGGAAACTGAGACATATAGTGATTAAGTCACTTGCTAAGTAATTGTGGTTCCTGAACTCCTGTGTTTAATGCCACTTTATACCATTTTCCAAAAGAGAAATCCAGGTGTATTGCACCAGTGAATGGAAAATAAAGAGGAGAAATGAAAACCATGTTTGCACTGGCTGTCTATAAAGTAAGAGGCAGGAATTAATTTTTATCATTCACCATATTCAAACGACAATACCATAAAAATTATATTCAGGTTATATCCATTCTGAAAGAATGAATTATAAGTTGCCAGCTATCCAGATAATTCAGGAAAGCATCTTGCTTCTGAGTTGCCTTTCAAAATAAATCCTACTCAGATGATTGCTTTGGTATGCATAATCTAGTAAGGCTATTTCATATTTTCAAAATTAAACAAACTCTCAATTTCCTGTTTGTGAAAATACAGCCATAGTCAAACAGATAAGAAGAAAATTAAAAGGGAAGGAGAATGGCTGGCCTGTGAAAACCTCATGAAACAGAGCTTCTTGTTTAAACTGTTACTATCTACAAGTATTACCACCTTTAAGGTATTTCTTATATACTAAAATATTCTCTATAAGAATTTGAAATATTTCTCTAGGAAGGAAGTATGAGCTAGAACAATAGGCTCTTCATAGTTAAACAGCCAGTGTGGGGCATGGGAAGCCCGGTGATGGCCGACAGCCCATGATATGCATTCCTGTGCTATGGATTTGTCTGTGTCTTGCCTTGTGTGTATTCCACATGTGCTTCTGCAGTACAAACTCTAGAGTCTCATGAGAAATGTAAAACTGTGTTCTGGGGACTGTTCTTGAATGGGTTGTCTATAAAGAAAGTGTGTGTGTGTGCTGCATATATCTTGATATTTTTTCATTTTTTTCAGCTTAGCTGCACATTAAAATCATCCATCTTCCTTAGTCTCAAAACACCACTGTATTTTCAGGATCAGGAAATAAATATGTTTTTGCTTCCTGTTCTCCAAAATAAATTATTTGAGTTGTTTTTCTAGGCTAAATTGTATTTCACTTCCTTTTAGATTTCTTTCACCACCAGACATTTTTTTCAGTGAGTGTATAATTTATACCCAGTAAACACATTTCATTCAAAAAATGTAAAGTCTTTTCTAAAAATGGAAATCATTTAATACTTTTGCCACAAAATTATCTTCAAGATAGATGGAGAATGTTTTAACAAGTCTGTTCAGTTTGGATTGTACAAAGATACATGCAGCGGTGGATAAATACAGAACATATTTAAGGCAATTTAAAAATGGTCTCAGTTTAAAAATAAGTGAAGCAAAACCCTCCTACGAAGGAAAATACAGAGGTTAGAGCTGAAGTTTTTATGATTGTTACTCTACTTTCATCACACTTACATGGTGGGATTTTGGGGTGACAATACTGGAATCTCATCATAGGGATGTAGATGGCAACATCTTATTAAGTTGAACAGGTTTCTTTTGGTTACGTGAAAGGAACCCAATTCAGATTTGCTGAGATATAAAGGTTATTTTAATTGCTCACTGAATCCAAGAAAATGCTGAACAGACAAAGCTGTCGCCTGGGCCTCCAGAATAGTTGGAATCAGGGCTTCAATTGCTGTCAGCATCTCTACATGTCTTTTCTCTGCACGTCCCCCTCCTCTTTCACTGCAGACCAGATTCCTCCACGTGGAAGGAAGCACAGCTCACGGAGAACTCCCTAAAGTCTTGCACCATTAACCACTGCGCCAGACACTACTGCTGCCCTGGCCACGTTCCCTTGGCCCATCTCTGAGGTCACCTGCAATTGGGGAATTGTTCCCTATTTGTCCTGGGCTTCCACCCCAAGCACCTTCCTCTCTCCACCGGGCGACATTCTCTAGCTGAGGGAGTTGCCTGGGATGGCAGGTGCTTAGTACGCCCAGGAGGAGCCCTTAGCCACAGAGGATGGGAACTGGTGCATAAATACCTCTGTCATACTTTCTCATACTTCAGGGAGATAATTGTGAGTTTTTTTCTATTGGTCTCTCAGAAGGTCCCCAGCAGGACTGAACGAACACCTTTTATTATTGTTTTCCTCCTCTTCTTGTCTCACTTCCACGCTATGTTACCATGCTTCCCAAGATCAGCTCCTAAATAAACTGCGTGTGCCCAAATCCTTGTTTCTGAGTCTACTTTTGGGGAATCCAAACTAGGACAACCACCAAAGAACAACAGTGAACCAGCGCAAAAATTATTGAGAGATTCTTAGATTGGCCCATCTTGGGTCAAGTGTGTACCCCTGGGCCAACCAGCCATAGTCATGTCATGCAAGGATACTGTAGCTGTCATGTGGCTAGGAAAGCGATAAAATATTCAGAGTCAGGAGTAAAGGGAGTGGAGAGAAGGAGCAAGTCAAAGGCACAGGAGGATGTTATTCACAGAAGACAGGATACACGTTGGGATGATGCATTTGTTGGGGATATAAGACAATAGGTATTTGCCCATAAGATAGTTAATAGAATGTTTGATTAAAAAAGTCCTTTCTGAGCCAATTTTTAAAATAACCTTATTTTAAAATAATTTTAATTTACAGAAAAGCTACAAGAATAGTCAAAGAATTCTCATATACCTATTGTACAGATTTACCAATCATTTATATTTTGTCCCATTTGTTTTTATGATTCTCTCTCTATATGTATAAATGTATATATACACACAAATACATACAAATGTCACCCTATATACAAATATATATTTTCATATATGTTTTTTCTGGACCATGTGAGAGAATGTTAGAGATATCATGTCCCTTTACCCTAAATAATATGTATTTGCTAAGCACAAGGAATTCTCTTATGTAAGTGCAGTAAAAACTTCAGGAAATTTATCATTGATTTTATACTATTATTTAATCTAAAGTCTATATTTAAATTTTATCAACTGTATCAATAGTATGCTTTGGGTTGCTACTTTCCTCCAGTCCAGGATCCAGTTCAGCAGCGTACCTGGCATTTAATTAATAATCAAGTCTCTTTATTCTCCTTCATCTACAACAGTTTTCTCAACCTTTTTTGACCTTGGCATTTTTGAAGAGTATGTTTTATAGAATGTCCCTCAATGATGAAGCCAGTATATTTTCCACTGCTGGGTATGTGGGAAGTAGAGAGAGGTAGTGGTGACCAGGAACTCCACAGACAGCCTTGCCCGTCGGTTCATTAACTTAGAAGTGGTTTCCATTCACTTTATATCGAACTCTGGGTAAACTAAGCATGAGAGAGAATGTTCATTGGTTTAAGCTAGACAATGCAGTATTATTGAGACATGTTGGAACATGTGGATGTAATCAAAGTGTCAGTGATGAATTCTTCAAATCATTTTTTTTTTAAGTAATACTATTCAAAGGTGGTCTCTAACCAATACTTCAATATGGTGAGTGGGTATGTTGAATATATCATAGAAATTTATAGCTGAGTGGAGCTAGAGATTATTTAGTACGTTGCACAGAACAAGAACTTTAGATTTACTGAGCTTAGGAAATTCGACTATGGTAGTCAGCAGAAAGGCATGATCAGATGCCACATCATCTTGATTCCTTGCCCAGCGTGTTCTGTTTTGTTCTGCCCCAAGTAATCAGAACTATGCTACCCACCGTATCTGCCATCCACACTCCTATTTGTGATTTGGTGGCAATCCAATTTTCAATGTAGTTGATTAATCTCATTATCAAACAAATGAGGCTTTACCAGGAAAGTTTCCACTGAAAGGGCTACTAAAATTAAGCAGCTCTTTTGTACCTGAAAACATTCATTCTGCCAGTAGAAAGGTCCCCATTGCTAAATGAGCAACTGTTTTAATACGTTAATTTCTGATGTTTAGATTTTCATATTTTAGTTATTGTTTTTAATTAAGCAAAAGGAGTCTATTAATCGTATTAACATTAATTTAAGAACAATGCACTTCAATGCAACGCAGACCCCTTCCTATCATTAGTGACAAAACAAGTTTTATGCAGAGCTCTCCCTTCAATAGGGAAAAGGGATGGAAAGGTCATCTGCTATAGTGGGAAGCACATGTGCTTTAGAACCTGTCAAATGCAGTTTCAAATTTTGTATCAGCCGATACTAGCAGTATGGGCTAGGCAAGTTAAATAATCTTTCTGAATTTCAGATTCCTCATTTGTGTCATGGGAGTAATAACACAAATTACTTGTCTCTTTCTGCATTGTAAGTGCTTACTCTTCAGGATGACAGAAAATGCATTTTAAAATGTCTGATGTGGTGTTCATGCTCAATCGATTATTTTAATGACGATTTTCAAGTGGGTAATCATCTAAGACCTGTGCTATGAATAGGTAGTCAGAAGCATCGTTACAGGGTGAGGAAGCTGATCATACCAACTAGTGCTAAAAGTAATTCAAGTCTGTCATAAACAGTCCGTGCAATTATCCTTTAAATTTGCTTTGCCCAGATTTGGGGCTAACGGCAACAGCATTCCCTTCCTCTGCCCCACTTCTCTGGCTGGTTAGTTGCATTAAAAAATAAAACAAAAATCAAAACTTTTTTCACTCTTTAGGGCTGTTCCAGATTTTCATTTCCATAGGTTTCACTGACATAAAAATGTTTTGTGTTAGGGGGTCCTGACAGCAGGACTTGTTCTGCATGCTCCTTGGGTGGCCATTGCTGTAATTTCTGCTCCTTTCTTAATTGAAAATGTGACCTAAGAGTCCATAGTATGATAGTGAAACCAGACATGGCAAAGAGATTTCTTGAAATGTAAATTCATCTCCATGTCTTTTGGTTTTGTATTCGTTTTTTCATCTATAAAGCAAATTGATAACAGAAATTTCATAGTCTTTCACGGGACTATTTCTTCCCAGGTTAAAGTCAGTGATGGCAAGTAAGGCATGAGTTACAAACTCTGAAAATGAGACCTCTGATGGCAACTGCAACTCACGACTGTATTGCAGATATAAAGCTATGATGCAGACTCTGTCACCGCCAGAATGGATTTCTCTACTGCCAAGTCCCATGGAACTGCTCCTCTCGACCCTTCTCTTCCTGTTCATATAGAAATGATACCAATTTTAATAGCAATTATCTGTATGAATCAGCTGCTCTCGAGTTTGACAATTTTCTTGGAAAAACGTTTTAAAAGCAATTTGCCCGGCACACGATGAACTGCTAATTTGGGAGGAACAGAGGGGGTCACCAGTTCCACCTCCTGGTTGCAGCAGGCGTTCCCTTTTCAGTCTCTCTGACAGATGCCACCTGGGCTCTTTATCATTGGAAACGATAAAATAAGTCATTCTAAGGAAAAAGGTCAATTTCTGCATTTTGGGCTCTCCAATCACTTCTACTTCATTTTAATCATGGTCTTCCAGAAATAGAAAATATAAAAAGAAAGTAAACTAGAACGTTGTGTTAAAAACATGCACACACACGCTTAAAATATCAAATAAAAATGCGGTGGCTGAGCCTGACAGTGAGGCGGGACATTTTACACGCAGCAGTCACGTGCTGGATGTCGCAGAGGCTCTGCCAGGTGTGATCTGTGGGCTTGCACAGGGAGCTCTCAGTCACGAGCCGCACTGAGCCTCTGTCTCCTGGTGTCTTGATTTCAGAAAGGGCCAGCAGGTGAGGGAAAGCTGTGACAGCTGAAAATAGAACCAGCTATGATAGAAAGCACAAGTAGATTCTTTTTTGGTGGCATATCATAAGCTTTATTTTTTGGTAGGCCGAAATAGTAGGGAATTTTGTTTTCTGCCTGCCTTTTTGTCTGTCCGTTGGGAGAGCCTTTTACGGTCAGTCCTGGTCTGATGTGGAGCCTTGCAGCCCAAGACTGCTGCTCAGGTCAGGCTGCAGTTTCTGCCAGTGCCTCATTTTACACAGGGCTGGTGCTCGAGGTGGAGGATGGTCCTGGGGAGCGGGGCAGGAACAGCTGTCTGTCACATAGTAAATGCGGGTGGCTGCAGATCAAGGCCGAGCTGGAACACATGGCCGCTGCAGGGACAGAGCAGAGCTGCTGAAAATTGAATCCTTCCTCCCAGCTCCTGATCCTATCAGATCACAAAGCAGGAGTTACTCTTAAGGAGTTAGAATTCCTAATTCTTATTTCACTCCACACATTTGCTTCTGATTTTACTCATGGAAACCAAAAGATGGCTTGAAAAGCAAAGAGATTAATATTTCAGGAATTTGAGTGCAAAAGCCACCGCCGGAACCTTCCCTTATGCTAACGATTGGCACTCACAGAATTCAGTTCTGTTTTCCCCAGCTCGTGCCTCTTGGTGCCAACCGTTAGAATGAGCGCTCTTATGCCATCTATTGTTAAGCATTGAGCTACCTTGTGGTTACTGTTCATTATATACCAGCGGGTCATAAAAAAGAAAGATTAAGGTCACTATGTGTTTATTTGTCACTGGAGATGGCTTTAGAAAAATAAATTCTGGCTGCAGAACTGAAATGTTTGGTTATTCCTGAGCACTGATGAGGCCAGAGTGGCTTGTTTACCAGGTTTTAGACACTGACTACTTTCAGGACTCAAAAAATCCTAGCGATTAATGCCTACTTAGGGTTGTTCCACCTACTTAGCAGGCAATTCTGTCCATCAGCCACGGTGTACTGACAAGCCTTCATGTGCCAAGCACTCTTCTGGGGACTTTAGAGAATTACCAAAGCAGCAGAAGACACACATTAAAGTGGAAACTCTTGAGTTTACACTTTAGTAAAAGAACCAGAAAAAACACAAATAAATAGGTCCCTGTAAATACGACAGACAAAATAAAAATCAGCTCTATTTCCTGGAGTGTACTTGAGGCCCGCGGTGACATGTGTTACGCCTGTGCCAAGGGCACCAGGAACAGATACTATTGGGTGTTCAGGAAATGAAAAAGTCTTCTTGGGTTTTCTTCTCTCTGGTCCTAAAAGCGGTAATTGTAGTACCATAGTTTCGCAGCTCCTAATTAGTGAAGTATGCAGCACAGCTTTGACTGAAAAATAGCAATGTTCTCAAGTATCAGAAATGATGCTTGAATTTGGCAAAGTAGCCAGTTCCAATCATGTAGTGAACATGCTCTGTTTTGGAACAAAGTGTCCGGTATAGCACGTGTGGGATTCTGAGCATAGAATTTGTGATTCCAGGAATCTGAAGTAGTCTTGTCAACTTAATTAATCTACTTAAGAAGCACTTACTGAGTGCCAACACCTGCCCAGTTATCGTGCTAGATGTTAGGGATTTAAAAATGAATAGCAGAGAGGACTCTCTCTTATTAACTGACTTTTCTCCCCATCTCATTTCTTTATTCCCTTGTTGGGGTGACACCCAAATAAATTGCAGCACTTAAAACTTTGTCTCAGGATCTGATTTTGTTCACTGAGATCCTAGCCGAAAATTAACTCACCTGGTACTTGGCGGAAGTTTTCACATGATCCTCGACAGCTGGGAAGGGTAGTCATTATCAACTCCTCTCCTCAACCAACCCAATTTCTTTGCTTTGCCGGACCCACATAAGATAAAAAATGTCCACAGGCAAATGTCTACAGATGAATATTCATGTTCTGAGGGCTTGCCCACAGACTTCTGCAGAGTAGACAGATTTTAACAAGTTCCATACCATGTAACCTTGTCTTCTTGACCATAAATATAAATAGATCTGGAGTGGGCCAGTCTATGCATTGATCTAAATGAGGCATTCATTCATTCATTCAAAAAATACTTTTTAGATGCCAAGCACTATGTCAGACATTGTGAATATGTAGCAGTGAACAAGGTAGATTTAAACTCGCCCTTTATTAAGCTTTGAATGCAAAGCTTACAGATGGCAAGAAAAATTGTGGCAGAAGCTGGGAAGTAAACAGTGCATGTATCACACTGATATGCGAAAGCCACGGAGGGAGAGAAGCTACGAGAAGAGGAGAATTGAGACCATTTGGCAGTGGAAGGAGAAGCTGAGAGAGACATGGAAGCAGGGGTAAAGAGTTGCAAGGTCATGGTATTGTTATAATTCTAGATTTGGGTCCCACAAGCCTGCTGATAAAATGGCAGCAAGGTAATCGGGTTGTAAAAGCTGCATTAGATTCCAAGGGAGATCCAGTTTCCAAATTCCATTCCATCTCAGAGAGCTGGCTCGGTGTGGATCCTGTTCGTCCATGTCTTTGGGCTCTGACCATGGTTTCTCATTAATAGTCTTCTGGTGTATTATTATTAAAACAAACATTTGTTAATTAAGGAAACCTGTGAGTGAATTATTTTTCATTTTATAGCTGATTAACAGAGATGTGAACATGAACTTTAATTCTTACTTTTAACATAAAGAAACTAAAGCCCAGGGAAGCAAAATGATTTTCTGTTGAGGTGAAAACGCTGACCCTAAATTCGCAGCATTTTAGATCTACAAAGAACCAACACTAATAACCTCTGTTACGGTGAAGAGGCCCAGAAACAAGGCAATCTCCAGGGTAGCCAGCATGCTAAATTGGCGTTTCATACAGTTTTCAAAAGGATCATAAAACTCCTATATATTTCACTAAATCGGAACTGGTCCAATCCGTATTTATCAGTGCAATCCTCTAATCTTTCTATTTATTCTTTTGGTTTGTTTTGTGCTACTCCACATATCTTTAAGCCAGAGTTATCAGCATCACCTGGGAACCTGTTAGACATGTGAATTTCTAGGGCCCGTCCCAAACCTACTAAATCAGAAACTTAAGGGTTGGAGTTTAGCAATGTGTTTTGATAAGCATGCTAAAGTTTGAGAATCATTGCTTTAGGCTAAGAAAATATCTGGATCCACTTACACCAAATATTCAAAGTATTCCTACAGATTACCACAAAAAAGTTTTTAAAAGAAGAGATCATTTATTATTTAAAAAATTAACCTCTCTGATGCTTATTAGGTCTATTTTTGCTGTTGTTACTGTTGATGATGATGACGTGTGTTTGTGTGTTTTTCAGTTCTAGATATGTGAAATCTAGTGGTATCCGGGTAAATGTTTAATAACCAGCTCTCTGGAAAAGAGAAAAAGGAAAGACCTTATTTGTAGATTTGCTAATTTCTGTGGCGTAAATACTCCCATCATACCTAATTTCAAGCTACCAACATGACATCACTGGAAACAGCTGGGAATAGATGAACTTTATCTACCTGGAGTCAGTACTGGCTCCATCCATCACTTTTGATTCTGTGCATATAAGTATAAAGTCTGGTATATAGTTTATATTACTATACTTAAATCTTAGCTAAGT
Source organism: Avahi laniger (assembly GCA_963575035.1). Classification (NCBI taxonomy): domain Eukaryota; kingdom Metazoa; phylum Chordata; class Mammalia; order Primates; family Indriidae; genus Avahi; species Avahi laniger. The sequence goes on from CAUYSK010076092.1 coordinate 24,295, forward strand.
GAATTGTGATAAACTAACAATATGGGACCAGAATTTAATTTTGGGGGTAAGGAAAAATTTAGTGTGAATGAAGACTTTAACATCTCATAGCATTCTTCCTGGATTTTAATGACTTTCACAAAAGTAACAACAGAAAGAAAAATTAAACATGCATTTATTTAGAATATGTTCTTTAAATAGCATTCTTTATTACATACTGTAACAAATCAGGCTATTTAAATACAGGACATTTTCAACATAGCACTTTATGGCAATAAAACACTTTGCAAATCAATTTTATTGTTCCTCTCTGCAACCTCAAGAGGTAATAGATATAAGTTCCCTGTTTTTACAGATGAAGAAAGTAAGGCACAAAGAGATCTTCAAACTTTCACATAGTGTGTTAATAGAAAAACTGGGATTAGGATTTGAGGTCTGGAATTTCCTAGCCATAGTTTATTAGGTTATATTTTCTGAAATGTGCATAATTTAAAATGAGACATTAATTGGCTTTGGTCTGGAGGGGTGGCCATACTTTCCATTGGCACAATGTTCCAGACATGGGTTATATTATGATGCTTGCCACGTCCCTCCTGCCAGCCTTGACCTGCCCAGAGTCCCCGGCTGAGCAGGGTCTGTAGAGTCCTGTGTTTCTTACTCTATTCCTAAAACCATTCGTCCCGCAAACCACAGCTGCCTGGAGTAGAGGTGGATTCCGGACCCAGGAGTGGCCAATCAATAGATTGGCCTGTGGCCTAAACATAACACACAATTACACTCCTCTCCAGAATTTGGAATAACAAAGGATGAGAAAATTTGCGTGGGGGCTGAAAGTTAAGTCACGATGTAAAGATATTTTGGAAAGGCCATGGTGAACCATGGGTAAGCTAAAGTTATGGGAGAGCAGAAATTACTAGTAAGTAGAAGGTTTGACTTAGAGAATAGATGTAATGATTAGATAAAGAAGCAAGTAGTTAGAAGAAAATAATGTTCAGGAAAAATACATAGCATGAGAGACAGACCATGTAGCAACTGTGAGAAGGGGAGAGGCAGAAGGAGTAGCCGGTTCCTAGGGCTGCTCTGGTGACTGGCAGCTTTCCAGCCTCCGTGCATGTGTAGATGCACGAGTTCTGCTGTAAGAACAGGAACTCTGCATTAGTGACTTTGCCCAAAGGGGCTCTGTAGTCCTCACAGAACACGAAGTCTGGAGGCAGGCAGTCCAGGGCTGGAGCAGCAGACCCACAACGTCAACGACCCACCAAGCTTCTCCCGCTTTCCTCTCCCACCATTGATACGTAGCTTTTTACCCTCACACTTGCCATCTCATGGCTTCCAGCCTCACATCTATTTCCATGCCAGAAGAAGAAGAAAATGATGAAGATAAATGTGTTTTTCATATGTAAGTATCAGGAATGCAAAACTTCCCCCCAAAGATCCTTTTGTCGCATTACCTACATAGACTCCTAACAGCAACAAAGTTAAAAATATAGCTCCCCACCCTTTTCTGTGTTTAGCTTAGCAAATTGCTGCCTAGGACAAAGTTGGGAGTCCAGTTGACAAGGAAAAAGGGGGAAAGTTGGGTAAGCAACTAGCAGTGTCTGCCCCAGTGTATTTATACCTAGACCCCACTATTTGGGTAATTTGAGTGACTCGATCTCAATTAGAATCACATGGAGGTAAGAGGTGCTTGGTTGGCCCAGGGGAAGGTACTTTGGCCATTAGCCGTTGTAATTCTGCTGTCTCCCACTTTCAGCAAAGATAGCTGGCGGGCCCAGAAGAGTGCTATCTTGTTTTAAAACACTCAAAATAACAAGCACTAACTGCTAATAGCAAATATGAATTTAACAAATCATGCCAAACTAGCTTCATTAAAAATTTTTAAGAATTACATTGAAAGACAGGGAAATGCTGTGGATATGGAGTGTCTTGATTTTAGCAAGGCACTGAATAAACTCTTTGTCGTCATTGCAAAAAGGAGCAATTTAACCTGATGGTAGTAGAGCTACCTGAATATAAAGCTGGCTGAGTATATTTACCAAGTATGTTGACAAATAGATTAAGTCTTTAGAGGAGAACCAACAGACTTTGCCCTTGACTTTATCCTGTGCAGCATTTCTGGTGGTGACTAGGAAGACAAGAGAGAAGTTCGCTGATCCAGAGCTGGAAGGACAGCTGTAAATGATGGCTGATGGAATAAAAATATATGAGCAGAACGGCCTTGGGTTGCGAAGAATCAATCACACGAGTACAGCAGAGACAGGACCTGGGTTAATAGCAGTTCGTGGGAGAAGAACCAAAAGGACTACATTCAGTCTAAGTCAACTGCCATGACACACGGCTTACTTGCCCCTCTCCCCCTTTATCTCACGTGACAAATCCACAGCCCAGGTGAAATCCAGTGCTTGCTGGCCCACACCTGCAGTGGTGCGGCTGCAGGTGGCTGGAGGAAAGCACAACCGCACGGGAAGACCTCACTTTGTATTTATGACCAAATACAGGCCCTTAGTGCTGCCACGCACAGAACCGCGGAGAAGCCCTGGCTGCACTGGGACGTTCCCTGGTTTCCCTCTGCTGAGTGAGTATCTGCACGTTCCCCTCTCTCCTCAATCCTCAGCGTCTCCTCCCTTCCCCTTCCCAGCGATGCTCCCGCTTCCTATTTAATGAGAAAACTGAAAACCTCCTTTCTTGTGATTCTCTCCTTGGCCTTGGAGAGCTGCCCTGGTGGCAGCCCTTCTAGAAGGAATCCTGTAGCCTCCAGAGCTTGTTCTCTCTGCAGTTCTCTCCGCTCTGCTGTCCTGTGAGTCCTTGCCCTGCCTTGGCCTCCTGGGTTCTCAACTCTGTTTCCTCAACTCGGCCACTCTGTTTCTGCTTGGTCCCCCTGCCCATGCTGTGCCCTAGCAGTCACAGGGATAACTCAGGGATCCCTGTCCTCTGCCGCCTGTGTTCCGATGTCTGAAAACCTTTGCTTCATGTATTTTGTCCAGTTTTTTAGGCATTTAAGGTAGGAGGGTAAATCCAGTCTCTAGTGCTTCTCCCTGCCTGGAAGCAGAGGCTTGAGCCCAGGAGTTCGAGGTTATAGTGATATCCTGTCTCTAAAAATATATATATAAATTAAAAAAAACTTTTATAAAGAGACGTCTCTGGAGGGCGAGTGGGTAGGCAAGGGTTAGAGGGATGGTGGTGGAGCAAGAATGGAAGCTGAGAGAACCAAACCCCAAATGTGCCACTTCACAAATCTTCCAGAGCCCTGGACCTGCTTTATTCTGTATCCTCGGTCTGAGTGGCTTCTCGGCGAGTGGGAGGCAGCGTGGCACAGCCTGCAGTCTGTTCCGGCACAGGCCGATCCAGGTCACATCCTGTCTATCCCACCGCTCATTGTGAGACTGAACTGGACATTCCACCGCTGAGTCCAGCTTCAGCACGTCCATTAGCACCTGCCTCGGGGGCTGTTTTCAGGATCATAGGCACAAAGCCAAGTGTGGTTTTGCTGCTTAGAAATTTTAGTTCCCTTTCCTCTTCTGTATTCAGTTAAGGGAACCTTCTAGAGCTGTGCCACTCAAAGAGTTATTTGCGGACTCTTGCTAGTTTGTAAACTGTTTGTTACAAGTTGAAGATGAGATAAGCAACCTGAGCCCAGTGTATTTAATGACCTCATTGTTACATGCTGGTGCAAGTGCTTTATCTCATTTTAGATCAGTAACAAACACCTCATGGACAAGTGCTTTGAGTAACACTGTATCTAGAGATATTATAGTAAAGATTAAGAATACAGCAATTGGATCCTGGAGCTACAGCTGCCTAGGTTCAAATCCTGGCTCCACTAGTTATTCCGGGCAAGTTACTTTTCTCCCTGTGCCTCAGTAAGCTCATGTGCAAAGTGGACATATTAACAGTACCTCTGAGTTAGTATATATGAAACCTTTAAAATAGAGCCTGGTACAAAGTAAGTACCATTAAGATTTTGCAGCCAGGTGTTGTGGTTCACACCTGTAATCCCAGCACTTTCGGAGGCTGAAGTGGGAGGATCGCTTGAGGCCAGAAGTTTGAGACCAGGCTGAACAACATGGTGAAACCCCATCTCTACAAAAAGAAAACAGATTTTGCTGTTAATTATTATTCATGGAAAACCTTTAAAGGTTTTGGTCTTATAAGGACTGGGGCAGTTTGTTTTATTATAGATTACTTACCCTTTTGTGGGTCTTTTTCTCCTCCCTTCCTTCCTTCCTTCCTCCCTCCCTCCCTTTCTTTTGCTTCCCCACCCCCATTCCCCTCTCTCTCCTATTGAAGTCAATGACATCATGACCTTTTCTGTTATTCTGCTAGCAGTAAAGTTACAGTGAGCCCTTGGTGAATTCACTCATTAGTGTTATTATTTTGGAAGCTTGGCTTATAAGTGGGTTGTACTGAAAGTATCAACACCAGACCTGGGCATGAAGATCTCCACATCAATTTTTCTGTGGTTTTCCCGAGGGAGGCAGCTTTGCCCACCTTCCTCATCCCCACTGATGAGGACAGCAATCTCTGTTCTGCTGACATAGCTCATCTTGCCACTGCCTCTCTCTACACACATAAAAACCACCAGGGACAATCTTTTTTGAGTTGGTTCCAAGAACAATTAATACATTGCCACATTTGTGAAATGATAACATAGAAACAAAAAGTTAAACATTTTTGTTAAAAAGTAGGTAATACAAGAACAAGTTTAATCCTGCAGGGTTTCAGGGCAGTCCGAGCCCATAGCCATTTGTGTCTGTGTACATTTCTGCTAGATATTTCAACTGATAATTCCCTGTACTACAGTCACAGTCAGCTTTGACTAATGTCCTTTTTTGCTCAGTTTCTTATACAGTCTGTTATTATATATTGTCATCATGGGAATAACACTTCAACTACTTACTTGGTTCATTTTTTTCTGTGTGTATGTTATTTGGATACAATTGTCCTAAATTTTAATTCTTTCTTGTTTTCACTGAGCAAAAAATTGAAGAATCAGCATTGCATTATTTGGAAGAATTATTTGTTGAATAAGACAAAGTATTCACCAAATGTCCCCTCTCTACATGCATCTTTTTATTCTCTCTCTCTCTCTTTTTTAATAGAGACAGGGTCTTGCTCTTGCTCAGGCTGGCCTCGAACTCCTGAGTTCAAGCGATCCTCCCACCTTGGCCTCCCAGAGTGCTAGGATTACAGATGTGAGCCACCCTTTTTTCTTTCATGTAAGACAAGGACTTAATTCTCAGGAGTTCCTAAAGTATGCATATTCTTATCATGATATCACTAGCGTTGATAATAGACATCATCAAGCTATCTTAAATAATCTTTTGTATATTTTTAGAGGAGATGCAGTTGTGGATGTGTCAGCCATCACTCACTTTATGTCCCTGCATCTGATCTGTAGTAGGAACCTACTTCACAAACAGGCACTTTATCCTATTAATGAGTGTGCATTGGGGGGGGTCATGTCCAATCTTCCTCACATTGAAATCTTACTGGTCTTAGAGGTCTAATTTTCAAGTTTTAGAAGTTGACGAAAGTTATTGGAATAGAGTTCACTGGTTTTTGAAATAAGCTCTGCCAGCTTCTCATCAATTTTAGCTTTTAAGATGCTATGAACATGATAACTAAGCAACTAAATAAATTTTGAGAGTCTGCTTGTTGGACTCTAAAATCATATATTTTTAGGATTCCTGGTAATAGTCCCAAGTTAACATAACCTAGCATGCCTGAGAAGCAAAACAAGATAATTTTAATGATAAAGTAGAGTGTTAGGAAAACATACTCATTTGGAAATTGGGTCTCAATTTCTATTCATGGGTCTCCAAAAAGATTCAAGTGAAGCCAAGGAAAGTACAAATAGTCCTTTTTAGTTTTTTTTTTCTTTTTTCCTTCAATGATCAAGAGCAGGTACAAATAGTCCTTTTTAATAAACTATGTTTTTTCTGTGTGTGAAATGAAGATAGTGTTTGCCCATTAACTGAAAAATGCTTTGAGTCTTCCTCACTTAAGAGGTATCCTAATGATACCTAAGAGGTATCATCCAAATGGAGAACTAAGATAACTGAGACACCACAGTAAAGAAAATACTGGCTGTAGGCCGGGTGCGGTGGCTCATGCCTGTAATCCTAGCACTCTGGGAGGCCGAGGCGAGTGGATCGCTCAAGGTCAGGAGTTCAAGACCAGCCAGAGGAAGAGCGAGACCCTGTCTCTACTAAAAAATAGAAAGAAATGATCTGGACAACTAAAATATATATATATAGAAAAAATTAGCCGGGCATGGTGGCACAAGCCTGTAGCCCCAGCTACTTGGGAGGCTGAGGCAGAAGGATCGCTTGACCCCAGGAGTCTGAGGTTGCTGTGAGCTAGGCTGACGTCATGGCACTCACTCTAGCCTGGGCAACAAAGCGAGACTCTGTCTCAAAAAAAAAAAATACTGGCTGTGTTCCCAGAGGTGTGCCTTTCTATCACATCATACCTAGCAGGGCAGTTGTTGAAATCTTGGTTCCTTTCTCTCCTACGTGTCTCCCCCTACAGTCCAATCTGTCTTCAAGTCCTGATGACTGGAGCACCACGTCACTTTTCTTCAATCCATTCCCTTTGCTCCTCCTCACTTCTGCACCTAAGTCCAGGTCACTGTTATCTCCAGCCAGGGTCCTTGCAATGGCTTCTAACTGGGTTCTCTGTCTCTAATCCTTGTTCCATCCTGAGGCAAGGGTAGCCTTAGCAAATGCAAATCTGATGGTGATATGAGCTTGCTTGCATGCCCTAGACATCTTCCCATTGTCTTGGGGTAAAGCCCAAATTCCTTCCTTACTGTGCTTAAAAAGCCTTTCCTGTCCTGGCCACTGTCCGTTCCTCCAATCCCCACTAACTACTCTCCCCCTTCCCCTTGAGTTCTTTCTACTTTCTCAAACCCACCACACATTCTTGTGTGCCCTTTCCTCTAACAGTAACATTCTGCCCACATTTTCTACCTCTTGAGCTACCTTTCAGGTTGCAAAAATGCTGTTTTATTAGAGAGGCAAGCCCTTGGACTGGTTCATTTCCTTGCTATCATGCTTTGAAAAAAAAAGTTTGTCTTCTCTACTAGACTATAAGCTTCATGAGGACCAAGGCCATGTTTGTCTTTTTAGCTCCTATGTACCTAGTACCTAATCCAGTGCCTGGTGCATCAGAGGTGTCCAACAAATATTTGTTAAACAAATGAGTAAAGTGATTACACATTGCCGGGTGTATAGTAAGCATGTAATGAATGGCACTATCTGCATCTATATGTATATCACTATCAATTGACACATATACACACGTGGCACAGTCAACATCAGCAAAATAGCCTTGCTGTATATAATAATAGGCTTACCACAAAGACTGTGACAGAAAGCATACAGTCTATTTATTTATTGAAATTATTGAAAGTGTGTAAATTGGCTCTCCACCCAAACTGAAAAGTAATCTTATAAATAAACATGTTTCAGCGCTGCTGAGACTTAAATTTGAATGAGCTTTCTGTGTAGTAGAGGTGGTAGAAAAGCACACATGTAGTGAAATCTTAGCAGCCCGTATTATTTGAACATACGCAGAGGTTACGGTGAGCAAATGTTGAAGTTATTACTATTTAACACGTATGTGTGGTACTGAGTGCTCACATTGTGCCTGGATATGGTGTATATTTTAGAAGGAGATGTATGTAGTTCCTTGCCAGGTGGAGCTACAAGTTCTGATTGAGGAAGGGCTAAAACAGGTTTAGGTTTTGCTAAACCTAAGCTTTACTACGAAGCCCTTCCTGGCTCCCTGGCAAATGTCGGGACTTCATAGCATTGAAGGTGAAAGAGATGGTGAAGTGAGAGGCGAGGGGGACGGAAGGGAGGGCAGTGGCTAAGCGGGACTAACCCTCGGCTGCCGGCTTCCAGGTGCTACCTCCTCTCCAAAGGAAACAGTGGTACGCACGAGGGAAACCAAATGAGGGAGTTACAGAATCACAGACTGTGACATTCCCGTCACTTTCCATGACTGAAATAGGAACTGAAAAGCGACTTTGCTAGCCGATTTCTCACTGATAAGCTCCATTTCAGGAATCACTCAGCTACATCTAGTCAATGTCGGTAACTGCTTTCCCTCACTATCTTCTGATTTCAGTGTCAGCGGAACAAAAGATACATGCTCAGGAGGCCCTGTGAGTCTATAGTGTGTGTTCCCCAAGGCACAGCCATTGTCAAATACCTGTCAAATACGCAAATATGTGGTTTCTTTATTAAAAGTTAAAAAAGTTAGGAAGATCTTTAGAGATCAGTGTACATACAGATGGGATAAATGTCATTATTCAGTCATTCTCTTTAACTCAATCAGAATCTGTCAATTGGACACCATCTTTAAAGATTTCACTCTAAACGGAAGCTCTGTTAAGTATCTGCTCCCGATAACTCTGTGTCATATTAACTCTGTGTTAGTATGTGTGCTATGTGTCATTTTAGTCTTTCTTTTGGCTCTTACTGTTCAATGGCATGGTACACTATCCTTATTATATCAGGATTGAGCACTGTTAATATGAAAAAGATGTCCTTTAGGGAATCTATGTATGATCATAATTAATAAAGTTAGGATACATAATACCTAACTGGATGTCCCCCTTCTAGATCCTAAATAGGAGCTATGTAGCCCTGGAAAGTATAGAAGTCCATTTTCTTTCTCTTCTTTTTTTTGGATTCTTCATTTAAAGGGTTTGAACAGATAACTATTGAGCAAAACTGTTAAAAAAAAAACAAACCCACAGAAACAGCATTTGTTTGCAACAAAGGCAGCCCTGGGAACAAGTACCCCCAAATGTGTGAATGGCTATTGCTCATGAAACCCCAACCTTGACCCAGCCAGAAGCTCGATTTCTCAGTCCAGTCTGCTGCACAGGGGCCTATTGATCTGGGCCTGGAGCCAGACTGATTCCCCACTCCCCAGGGACAGTTTTTAGATCCCCGAGGAATGTCACCTTATGTGTTCATTACATTTCCTCTTCAATTTTAGACACAAGGTTTGAGATATGTAAAATACCTTTATAATACTTTTCTTCCAAATATTTAGTTTTTTTACGTATGTCATAATCATTTTTTCCTACTAATGATCTGATGAAGATAGACATGCTCTTATATATAATTTCAAAACTGAAGCAAAATACACTAAGGATTTATGTATTTTCAAAATATATTAATAAACATATTACATAGCAGACTTTTTCTTTCCTACTATAGAAGGGAAAAAGCCTATACTCATGACATAGATAATTATACATATTAACTTTTTATTTATGAGAAATAGACCTAATTTATTGATATGATTTTGTATAAATTATAGCTGTGACCATTTCTCCTTTTATCATTCTCTCCCTCTCTTTGATTTACTTAAAAAATAAAATCCACACTCAATGATGTGAATAAGCAAACAATTCCTAAGAATATCTGTCATGGCCATTCACAGCGTACGGCTGTTATTTTATTTAAATATGACAATTTTTAAGAGACACCATCATTGTGGGACATATGATGTATGCATGGTATATAGCTGTTCTAGGAAGAGTCAAGGCAAATCCAATTTTTATGGCTTTAGTTTTTAAATCCCAGGAAGACTTTACAGAAAGAGACTGACAAGAGGGACAGGTGGATATTGGCTCCAACTTGGTGACAAGTTTTCAACCTCAGCTGCATTCTTACAACAGGGGAGTGAAGAGCAGCTGGCAGCCTGGGAGCCACTGTTCTGCAGATGGAATTCTTGTGGCAGAGGGAAGAATGTTCTCTCTGGCTCCTCATGCTTTATGAACAAAGAGCACAACTTAAGAGATTGAAGCTGCTGTTTGATCTAAATAGTGGAGCTCCACTCCCCTGCCTTGTCACATCTTTTGTTACAGTTCTAGTGATTTATGTCTAGAAAAGATATAAAGTTTCCCAACTGATTGTTAGTCACTGATGTCTCTGAACTCAATATGTTCTTCTAAAGGCCCACCCTTCACAATTGTGAGATTTTGGGCAAGAATCTAAGTAGAGGCCCGCAAACCATGTGTCTAAATATTTACATGTTATAAGTCAAGTGAACAGATTGTTAAATAAGAGATGTTCTTTCTCCTAACCTGGAGTTTCCATCAGAGCATGGAGGGGTGGAGGGAGCCAGTCCCCTTCTCCGTCGCTGGCTCCATCTCACACTGCAAGGGGCTCCATGCGCATGTGTGGACACCCCAATTCACATCTGCAGGCTCCATCCACTCCCTTGCTGAATAGCTTCCCCTCAGTTACCCTTAGGTCTAGAAACTCTGGAAGCAGGTTGAGAACTATTTGGGCAAGGAATTCTAGGGCCCTGGAATTCAGAAAGTGGTCCAGAAGGGATGGCACAGGCCCTGAGTGGGCACACCCTCTCTGCACAGCAGACTACTTGCAACATGGACAGGTGGGGCTGGAGGGGGCCGGAGTGGGGCCCTCCACGGCTCAAGAGTCCATTCACTTGGGTCTAAGAACAACACTTTACTTTCAAACCTCAATGTATATACTATTGTTCCCTGCACAGCCAGATAGGGAGGAGGACTTTGTGGTTAACTTCTAAGTTCTCCGTTTAATTAAGAATGGTTAAAGCCAGTATTATTTACCTGGTGTTTATGACCCATCTGCTCTCAAACCAGGAATGATTTCAGTAAGGACCGGGTAAACTCCCCACTGCTGAATATAAAATATGCGACCTGGTGGTTCCATGTGAGGACCATTTTTCCCCTGCATCTCTACAGCACTGGGAAGGGTAACTGTAAGTGAGGAACAACCTCCTTCTAGTTGGTTATATTTGACAAGGCTTTGGCCTGAAAGGTAAATGGCAGCCTTTATTCTAATCCTATAAATAAGAGAACTTGGAAAAGCTTTTCACTTTATGGTTACTCCAAATACACAATAAACTAAGAAAGCAGCCTGCAGCAGAGGCAAGAGTTCTACCTGTGCTTATAAACAGTGAAATATGGGCTGAGGTAGAACACAGAACCAAAGAGATCTGAGTATCATTGCCTTTTGGTGCGTCTAACAGAAATTCAAAAGAAAGAGCAGAGGAAAGACTCCCTATTTGCATTATTCACACGGTCACCCATAAATTAGTGGCATGATGTGGGGGGACCCATAGAATGTTAGTAGGAAAGCTAATGTTACATAGATTTTACTTTAAGGTCCAGGGGGACCCAGCCAAGTGGAAAAATAGCTGAGTTATGGTGGAAACCAGTCACCTTGTTAAAACTGAATAACCAGGTGTTTAGGAAAAGAATAGTATGAGAGACTCTTTTTTTTTTTTTTTTCCTGCTGAACAGTCATTCACTGTGAACACAGAGAAAAGGAATCTTTGTTGCAACCACAGAGGAAGACAAAATGTGTGTATTTGAATGTTTAAAAATGAACCTGTGTCACAAGTCCAGTCTGAGTTTCACAATATAATTACATTTTGAACTATAATTATGTTGTATTTCCTGGAATAACATTAGTTGGCGTGTTTGAGCACATAGTCTGCAGCCATTCAGACTGGGGTATGCTTGTGCATAGGTACAGTCACTTTTTCTGTGTGATTTTTGTTTTAAAGAAAAGTGGTTTGCAGGCTATATGCTTCAACTAAAACCCAGAGTTCTAGTTCTGTTTCCAAGGTAAAAGGGGAGAATTGTACCTGGGAGGCAATCAGCAAGCTTCTACATATGTGGAAATATTTTCTAAACTACAAAGAGCTTTGAGAAGTAAATACATATTACATAGAGTTGGATTATGCCTATTTCTCCTTGATACTGAATCTATTGTCTAATGGTCGTCAGTCTTCTTTTGTAGTGATTATTTTGCCTTTAGAATCAAGGATTTTCATTTGGTTTCTTCAGCAACTCCAGTATCCCTGAATTTATGCTCATCTTCTTTGATGTGTTTTGGGAACAAGAAAGCTAGATGCTTTCATATATACATATTTTAGCTAAAAATTTTCATGTAATGAGTCCCTGGTTTACTCCCAGGTTTTGGCACCAAAAAACAAAAAAATTATATGATGCTCTCTTTTGGCATTATACAAAAATGAAATTTTTCAAAATGCCCTGAAGAGGTGAAAACAATCTTTTGGAGACTAGTTAAAAATTTAATATTAAGATTTTTTTTTAAAAAAAGCCTGTATAAAAAAACTAGAGAAAATGAAGAGACTGTTTTGAAAGGAGTTGATTCTTGCACTGTCCACGTGGAAAGTAATGAAGCATTGAGGTACTTTAATTATGTAAAAATTTCAGATAAAAAGTTCTTTTATGTTTTTTTTTTAAAAACTTATGTAAGCTATAGGTTTCCTCAATTATCCATTTTATCATTTGTATATGTGTCAGTCAATGTCCTGGCAGGAAGCTGATAGTACAAGAAAGGGGGCTAATTGAAAAGAGTCTAGCCTGTTTACAAAGGCTAGCTTGGTTATGACAGCCAACAAGAAATGGTGACTGTCTAAGCACTAGTATCAGTGGGAAGCTATTCCAAAGCCTGAAGGGTGAAGAGGACGAAATGGTTTACCTGAAAGCTGATGAGATCTGTAGCCTTTCTACAGGCCCACCCAACAGGAGCCCTGGCCAGGTTTGAGCAACACAGCCATTGTCAAACTAGAGCCTGGAAGGGAGGAAGAAGGAGTTGGATAGGAAGGGATGCAGAACGTATACCTAATTTCTCCCTCCTATGACAGAATAGATCTTTTTGTTTTTTTTTTTTTTTTGAGACAGAGTCTCACTCTGTGTTGCCCAAGGCGAGTGCCATGGTGTCTGCTTAGCTCACAGCAACCTCAAACTCCTGGGCTCAAGCAATCCTACTGCCTCAGCCTCCCAAGTAGCTGGGACTACAGGCATGCGCCACCATGCCCGGCTAATTTTTTTTTCTCTATATATTTTTAGTTGTCTGATTAATTTCTTTCTATTTTTAGTAGAGACAGGGTCTCACTCTTGCTCAGGCTGGTCTTGAACTCCTGAGCTCAAACAATCCGCCCGCCTCGGCCTCCCAGAGAGCTAGGATTACAGGCGTGAGCCACCCGCCCGGCCAGAATAGATCTTTAAAGTAAACGAAGAAGCACCAGTACAAACTGTAAAGGTGATCGCAGTCATTCTCACTAATTAGCTGATGTTTGCTGACTTCAGTATTATGCATTAATATTCCCACCCTGGCTGCAGTTTAGCTTTTCAAGTGAAAATTTCAGATATGTATTTCTAATTTTAGAACATTTATTTTTGTTCTTCTGGTTTTGGTTGTACTTGTCCCTGGAAATGGTCATGGTTTTAGAAAATTGTGCTAGTACGTAAGGGTGTTGGAAGTAGAACAAAACTCACTCGATCACCTCAACTTGATGACTAGGATCTATCAGCTGGGTTTCTAGCTCTGAACCCTTGTTCTGTCACTTCTGGATGTCAATGAGATTTTGACGGAATCAGCAATGGATGACTTAGTGCTGTTTCAGAAAACCCTCCCAAATTTTCTCTGCTCTCAAATAGCTCTTCCACCTATTTTTTGCCATCATCTCCTACCTGATGTGAAATTTCTGCCACTAGATGCCACTCTTCTGGGTCAGAAAAATGTAGGACTTCTTTCTACAAGAAGCCCATGATGTGAACTAGAAGGAGAGTGAGACCCATTTACCTTCTTCCCTTAGCCAACAGTTTTATTTTGTTTTCCATATTACTTGGTTTTCTTCTGACATGTACAATAAAAAAATGCTAAGGAATTCTGGACAGGCAAGTTTTAATGTTTGAGATATAACTAGGCCAATAGGAGCTGGCAGTGTGAGTGGCCTGGAGATTTAGAGGAAGGAGGTCTGAGGAGGGATTTTTCATATAAATTATCAAATTTTTCTTATTTGATCCTCATCATCACTCAGGGTGTTAGACAGAAAATATATTATTTCTTTTTAAAAAGGTTAAAGATTTAAAAACAAACAAAACAAAACTGAAGCCCAGATAGGCTTAAATAACTTACCAAGAAAAATGGCTCAGTGGGCCAGGCCAAGAACAGGAAACTGTAGATCTTCCCTGTAATTGTTGTGTGGCTCAGGGTAGACCACTTTGCTATTCGTGGTTCATTTCCTTTTCCTCCTTGTGGTATAAAGGAGTCTTTGAGAAATACACAGTGAAAAGTTCTAGAAATTCCTTTCAAAAAACTTTGCATAAAATATTAGTAAGCCAGCTTTCTAGTCCTTTGGCTTAAGTCGAGACTCATCGAAGGTTTATTTTTCTTTTCCTCACTTGCCCTAGGCTAAAGCAATGAGGAAGGCGGGAGGAGAGTGGGGAGAGCGACACTGGGGAGAGCTGGTGCCTGGGCTGTGATGCGCCCACAGCCTCCCACTCTTGCAAGAACCTCCACTCGTCCTGATGCGTAGATGGCATTCGTCAGAGTTCTTCAGAGAAATGGAACCGATAGGATTTAGACAGAGAGATGTAAGGGGAGATTTATTATAGAAATTGGCTCATCAGATTATGGAGGCCAAGAAGTCCCATGATGTGCCATCTGCAAGCTGGAGACCCAGGGAAGCCGGTGGTGTAATTCAGTCTGAGTCCAAAGCCTGAGAACCAGGGGAGTCAGTGGTGTGACTCCCAGTCCAAGGCCAGAGGACTGAGAACTCAGGGGACAGAAGCGGGTGCTGGTGTAAGACCCAAGAACCAGGAGCTCCAATGTGCAACAGCAGGAGAAGATGAATGTCGCACCTCAAGAAGAGAGGACAAATTCCCCCTTCCTCCACTTTATTTAATCCTATTGACTAATTAGATGATGCCCACCCACATCCAAAGAGGACAGATCTTTTTTACTCAGTTTGCTAACTCAAATGCTAATCTCTCCCAGAGACACGCTCAGAGACATACCCAGAAATAATGTTTTACCAGGTATCTGAGTATCCCTTAGCCCACTCAAACTGACATATAAAATTAACCATCACACTGGACTCTATTGGTGGAGTTATCAGCCATTCTGGTTTGCCCCGGACTGAGGAACTTCCTGGGATATGGGAATTTTCATGCTAAAACAGGGAAGTCCTGAGCAAACCAGGATGAGTAGGTGACTCTATTTCTGTTCTCTCTCTCTCTCTCTCTCTCTCTCTCTCTGTCTCTAACACAAGCTAATTTTCAGTTTTCCCTCTAGCTTTAGAAAAGATCAGTGTTTTTTCGTTAAGAACCAAATGCATTTTGGCTTGCATTTAGGGGATGTATGTATGAAAAACATACATCTTTAAATAATAAACTCACATTCAGTAAGGTGAGATGTTCAAGGTATGAGAGCATTATCAGGAACAAATTACATCCCAGGAAACAGCAAACCCTACTCCAGCTGAGCTTGCACAGGGTTACAAACGCATTGAGAGGGATGGTCATGGAACTGCAGGTACTGTTTAAATTATTATTTATCTTTTCACTACCCATATCGCTTGTTCTACAGCCATGTAAAATTAAATTCACATAAAATAAATCCCTCCACTGAAAGAGGCATTGGATGTAGAAGAAGATGGATCCAGCAGTCAAAGACCTCAGTGAATGCATAGAGGACATGACCAGTAGTTAAAAGAAGTGTCACACGATATAAAATGGAACATTTCACATCACAGCTTTGGCTGAGGCTCCAAAGGCTGGGAATAAAACAGTCACCACCGTGTGCCAAAGGAGGTGCTGGACTCCCTCTTCAGGACACGTTACGTGGAGGTCAAAGAAGCTGGGGAGAAGATTCCTTTGGGGAGACTTATGGTGTGAGTAGCCAGTACTTCTAGAACTGTAGAAAGGAGGAGGCTGTTCAAGTTATACCATCCACATTGTGATCTATGGTAGAGAAGCTTTAATGAGCCCTCCTGGAAACTTCGCACGTGTTCCCTGGAGCTGAGCGTGCATGCCTGGTGTTACTGACCCACGATGCGTAAGACTAAAAGGAAGAGCCACGCTTTCATGCAAGGCAGGGATGCATGAATTTTCCTGGGAAGCAAGTGAAACCACTGGGGCTTCGTATAGGGGAGTGAGTAGACTCTACCTGAGCCAACTTAAAAGTCATCCTGCCAAGAGCACTATTTGGATGGTGATGGAATCCCAGTTGAGAGAGTCTGGGGTAGACTGCCAAATGCCCAGGGGATTAGAGTTGGGGTTATTAGTGATCAGCCAGAGAAAAAGGCCTCTTCCTTTAAAAAATGTAAACTTCTGAGAAAATTCAAAACCACTGTGCTAGAGAAAAGTGCCAGCTCTAATCAACTGCCAAGCTCAGAGTGCTCCAATGCCAGATCACAGCTGCACCAGCCACGGCAGTCATTGCTGTGGGCTTTCCCATAATATCCACTTCTCGTACAGGCCGTAGAATGGCCGGGGGTGCTGAGGAGGATGCTGGGAGAGAAGGAGAGAGAGCAAAAACTGACCCTTCGTATCTCCTCCCACCCTGTCCAACACACAAAGCCTTCCAGGTATAAAGGGTTTCAAGCTGCAGTAGAGGAAAATCTCTACATTAGATAGAAGTTGGAAATTTTAGTGACTTTATACCACTGGATATTTTAATTACTCAAATATAACTTCTTGGGGACAGAGAATGATTGGAGTCATCTTGAAAATTAGGGAAAAGTTATAGGACCAGTTCAAGATTTCATCCAAGGGACAGCAAGAAATAAGTGCTTAGGATGGGTTTTAAATCTAAGGGAGGCTGTGTGGGGTGTGCGTGTGCATGGAGAGGGGGGGAGAGAGAAGGGTGCAACTACTGAGTTCAGCCTGTTCAGTAATAGCTGGCATTTACAAAGTGCTTACTACATGCCTGGCATCATTGTGTTACATGTGAGAAGTCATTTAATGTTCACAGAAATTCTGTGAAACAGGTACTGTCATTACCCTCATTTTACAGATGAGGAAATTGAGACCCGGTGTGGTTAAACAATCGGACAAGGTCACATATCAAATAAATGGAGAAGCGGGGTTTAAACCTAGGAGTGTAGCTCAGGAATTCATGTTCCTAATCATACTCTGCTTTGTTTATTCTCTGAGAAAATGGTTACAAAACTATGCTGTGGAACTCATAGAAAAAAGATTGCTGTTTCTATTTTTCATTTTAGAGACAGAATCTTGCTCTGTCCCCCAGGCTGGAGTGCAGTGGCACAACCACAGCTCACTGTATTCCTGAACTCGTGGGTTCAAGTGATCCTCTCACCTCAGCCTCCTGAGTAGCTGGGATTACAGGTGCATGCCACCATGACTGGCTCATTTTTCTATTTTTTGTAGAGACAGGGTCTCACTATGTTGCCCAGGCTGGTCTTGAACTCCTGGCCCCAAGCAAAGAAAAGGATTTCTGAATGAGCAAGTTAGAACAATGGTATGGAAGCAGCAGTTGTACAGAAGGCAGATGCCAAGTGCCAGCAGTCTGGAATGCTAACTGGAACTTGGGTTCGAGGTTATTCTGGGGCTGCTCTGGGTTTTCACTCCCAAAGGGCTCTCAGTTGACCTAGCATGGTGGGCTACAACTTCTGACCAACAGAGAATACATTCTTAGAGATGGGTCCATATAGGGTTTTCCTTCTGAATACTACCTAATCTGTTTTCTTCTCATTCATTTTGCTTCCATCCTGGCCCCTACCATCTGGGTACCTTTCTCTCCGAGTCATCCAGGGGCTAATGTTAAAAGCCATTATTTAATTAGAATCCTCTTTCAACTCCAAGGTGACAGTGCATTGAACTGAAAAGCTTTTCTGATTAAGTGGCTGCTAGATACCATATTTCATGCATAATGCTCACCTTTGTATGCAAGGACTACAGATATCACAGCCCCAGAAAGTGTTCAAAACTATTTATCTAATTAATTGTTCTGATAAAGACTTTATTTCCATAATAAATTAGACACGATGGAGAATACATTAATGAAAAAAGTGTATAGACACACTTTTGCACAGTTAAATTTTCCAACCTTGAAAGTCAGAAAATAGTTTTCATGAACTATATTACTTTCTCACACTTTTTATATCCCTACAATATAATGAAAGTTATTTTATTGCATTAATGCAGAATTTAATGTCAAAATAATGAGGTTGCATTGGGGCTTACAGCAGAAAAACTAAGGAACTTGAATACTTTTTTCCTATCCTGTTCATTCTGGCCCTACCACTTAAGTGCCCCACACCTCCTGCCACTCAGCTATGAGAAAAAGGTGGCTGGAAATAGTGAGGAATCAGAGAAGAAAAGGTAAGATTGGGAAGTCTAGTTAAAGTCACCTAGGAGCGGCCTGGATTCCCCTCCTCTCTCACTGCTACCGCTCACCTTCCAACTTGGAGCTGATTGCTTAAAAGAGTAAAATTTGGATAGGTTTGACAGGAAAATCAATTAATAAATTAATTTCATTTTTTCATGTTAATATATGCACATAGTTAAAGTGAAAATGATATAAAACCTCTTAACACTCTAAATTGAGTTAAAAAATTCAATTGGGTAGAATGGGGTTGCAGTATTATGAAGTTATAAAAATAATTGCAGTTAAGTCTAGTTCAGAGCATGGGAACCATTACCAATTCATTCAGTAACACTGGAGTTCATGGGATTGTGGGGTGTGTGATTGAGGGGTTTTCCCCGAGGTCGTAAAAGTCATAATTAAAAGCAGCAATTTCCCCCTCACTCCTTCACACCCCTAGTTCCACTTCCCAGTCATAATCTGCTTCAACGTTTCAAGATGTTACTGCTGGTATTGATATATAGTTTTAGATAATATTTTGGACTAACTCAACAGTTATATTATTGTGATATCCGAATATCATTTACTGAAAAGTACTGTGCTATAATTCTGTGCTTTTTCTTGCATAATGTTCTTTATGAAATTTAGTTATTCAGTTTTTCTTATGTTTATCCTCAATTCTTTCCATATACACCATTTCATATATCAATTTTATTTCCCAAATGCTCCAAATATCATCTCTTTATAATGTGATTTTTTTTTTTTTTTTTTTTTTTTTAGAAAGGGTCTTGGTATTTTGCCTGGGCTAGAGTGCGGTGGCATCTCTAGCAACCTCACAGCAACCTCAAACTCTGATCTTCCTGCCTCAGCCTTTTTAGTAGCTGGGACTACAGGTGTGCCACCATACTCAGCTAACGTTTTTATTTTTCTGTAGAGTTGGGGTCTCGCTATTACCCAGGCTGGACTCAAATTCCTGGTGTAAAGCGATCCTCCTACCTCAGCCTCCCAAAGTGCTAGGATTATAAGATTGGGCCACCACAAGCTGGCCCCAATGCCTGGGCCCTGTAAGTGAATTTAAGCTTACTTTCAGAGTGGCAATCAATTAACATCAGGTTTGCTGTACTCCGTTGTTATACCAAAATAAAAAAACAAACAAAAAAACCACAAATGAATGAGAAAACAACAGAGACTAGTCAGTTTTAGAGTTTTAGTTCATTAAACGATTGGGAAAAGTTCATTGCTTAATGTACATTTTTACTACCTTAAACTAGTCTATTTTTTAATTGTTGAAAATAGAATAAAAATAGAATTCCAGACTTGAAAGAGACTTCACTAATTTTTTCAGTCATGCAATTTTTAACACATGTTTTCAACAGATTTTTTTTTTTTTACACTTATTCAACAGTTTTGATCTACTAAAATGGCAATTTCAAGTGAGTCAAGTTCATGCTTGGCACTTGGTTCATGTCTGGCACTCTGCTAGGCACTTAGTCATAGCAGTCTTACCCAGTCTCTCACTTTACAAAGGAGAAGGAAAAAGAAAGTTGGCTTGTAAAGTTCATCGATAAAGCTATTATCAGAACAATAAGGAGCAATGCATTTCTAAGAGCTAAACAAAAATATGATTGTTAGCATACACATTAAGAGTTTAATTCCCACAGATTTATGGTTCCAAAGGCATAGTTTGCTTTTCTGATACTTTTCTGTTCTAAATTTGAAAATGTTGAAGTCTTATGTAGTAGGTACTTAAAAAATTAAAAACAAAACAAAACAAAAAAAAACAACTCCCTAAGGTGTAAACAAATAAAAGTATTATAAAGTGGGAAAGTCTAAAAACATGCCTATTTATTTTCATATTAATGTGGAAAAATCTTTAACCTGGGCAAATATTCATTATCTTAATTGGCTTCTGGCTAGTCAAGTGTTCAGGAGGATAAAAAATAGTCTGTGGGTTAAACATATTTGCTGGAAAGTAAAGGACTGGAACTAAAGCAACATCTGAATTTAACTCTGAAACCAGAAAATCTAATACAGTAGTAATGATTTAGTCATGCTGCTTTTTCCAGGAATGATCAATAAAAGAGGGGAAGTCAAGTCCCACTTTCAGCACTGGAATTCAATAAAGAGTAAAGTATAAGAGCTGAAAAAGAAATCAGATCTACATTATTTGGAGATTGGTAAGAGAAAAGTCCAAACAGACGAGTGTGAAGAGGAATGGAAAGAAACAAAACTGTTCCATTAAAAAGGTGTTTAAGGGGCTTATTCTCCCCTGGCATGCATGCATATAAATTCCATTAGTGTTAATAGGACCTAAATGCATGACTCAAGGGGAGAATGGAGTGACTTGTGTATGTGTGGTTAAATGAAGTCTAGGAAAAGTCAATTAAAAACGACAAAGGGCAGTTTAGGAGTCTAATAGACTTACAGGTATCTGCAAGAGAAGAATTTAATTTTAATTATGGCATAACACATTTTTCTTTTACTAAAGACAAAAAATATAAAATTGGTAAGGGGAAAATAATTTTAAATAAGCCCAAATTTAGCTCTCAAAATCATGGCTTAAAGTTAAGGAATATATTCTTGCCCTCCAGATGGTAAAATTGACCCCTTGTGCAAGGTTTATAATTTGCATTCAAGTTGGAATACTGAGTTATTGAATAAGGAATTCAGATCCACTGCCTATTTTTCCTAACAGAGAGAAAGAGAGAGACTGAGATTCACTTACATAGAAATAAAACTCTAGCCTTTGGTTATTTACAAAAGGGAGCAGAATCAAACCAGATTTTTTTTTTTAGCAGAAATACATAATGGTGCACAAACTAGTAGATGGAAACCCCTTAACTGAGGAAGAAATTGGTTTCTGGAAGAATAATTTGAGATTACTTTGTTGTGGTTTATATAGAGTTTCAAGAGAACAATAAAGTTCTTTATCCCAAAGAGATAGAAAACTAACGATGTTTTTCTTTATAAAGAAAAGTTGGGGGTTACAAATAAAGGTTTTCTTTATGAGTATGTATTACCTACTTCTTATAAGCCATAAGTTATTCAAAACCAGGCGTGCTGTAATCCCCTACTTTATTCCTCATAATTCTATGTGCATTAAATAGGTGCTCAAACATTTAAGTAAAGAAGGATGCATGAACATAAGGTGGATCTGAAAAAAATGTAATGTCTTACCTAAAGTGCTTTCTTTGAAGTGTCTGATGTGTCCTCTACTTTTGGGAAAAAGTTGAATTTAGCATTGAGAAATGCTTTAGAGGAAAATTGAATACCTCAGAATTTACGTGATCTCTTTTCTAGTAAAAGGAACTACAGTTAGGAAGACAAATGTGAGTGAACTCTCTTTTGGGTAAATTTAATAAGAAGCAGATCTTAGAGGGACTTGATATCATACACTTGCATTAAGCTTTAATCTTCACTCTATGATGTTTCCAATATTATGGCACTGAAGTCATACTTCTTGCTGTGAAGAAGTAAGTCTTAAATATTGCTATCTTATTCCCATTCACCTTATTTTTAATCATCTCAAAGCATTCTTTATATTTTAGGATCTAATACAGCAAGATTTTTTGAAATAGAAGGTTTATAAAGTTTGCACATTCACCAGCTAGCACCAGTTGTATATACATGTCTATGACTACACATGTCTATATCTAATATCAAATAGCTCCCAGATAGAAAAAGTTAAATATGGGAAGTCTGAGGAGACTATCTAATGTGTAGTGCCATTTCTTACTGATAGTACATATAAGGTAGTGCCAGAGGGGTGAACTTAATTTTAATGTAAATGCTTATTAATATAGGAAGCACAGGGATAGAGGGTGGGGATGAGATGCCAAAAAATGTCTCAATTCAGTGGGAGGCAGGTGGCTGTACAGCATAAATGAAGGAATTAAAAAGAGCTCTGTGATAGCAAGTGTTGGCAAGGGTGTGGAGATCCTGGAACTCTCATACACTACCGGTGGTAGTGTTCGTGTTGCAACCATTGTCACTGGGTGACAGTATCTATTGAAGCGGAACATTTGCAAATCATATGAACCAGCCATCTCACTCCTAGGCACACAAGCAACAGAAATGTGCAGATATTTACTAAGACTCAAGTAAATGTATTATAGCAGCACTATCTCTAATAACCAAAAAACTGGATCCAACCAAATATCCACTCATAATAAAATGGATAAGTAAACTGTGTTATATCAAGTAAAGAAAAACATATAGTAATACATATAGTAACAGGAATAAGTGAACTATAACCATATACAAAAATGTGAGTAAATCTAACATAGTATTGAGCAAAGAAGTCAGATAAAGACAAGTCAGTATTGTTTGAGTCCATTCATTGAAAGTTAGTAAGAAGAAGTTCGAACTAAAAGCTAGTAGTTCTCTAATCGGGAAGAGGACAGGGATCATACTGTTTCTTAATCTGGGCACAGGTTGCACAGGAGCATTCATTTCGTAAACATCTGTGGAGCTGTACACTTGTGTTTTGTGCAGTTTTCTATTTTTGTATGTGTGTTAACCTTCAATAAAAAGTTTACCTTCCTCCTTAAATAAGTATAGGTCCTGTGGAAGCTTGGGAACTCCAGCCATAAGGGAATAATTTTAGCAAGAAAGGGTGATGTAGAGTTTTAAACACGATAAAAAGTTGAAGGGAGGGTGCAGCCAGTGCTTCCAATTTGAAATCACTTAGAGGAACATAATTTGTATTTGGATAAAACCTTAGGTCATGATAAATAACAACATAAACTAATATTCAAAAGCTCTGAGGAAACCAAAGCTTGAGTCAGCATAGACACAACTGTGGTTACCCAACGAATAAGACCAGAGGCAAGGACAGGCTGGGATGCCAGATTCTGAAAACAAACCTTTTGTGGTATGAGCAGTTTATTCCACAGTAGCGTGGAATGGTCTGCCAAACCCTGCTTGGGTTTAATGACTCTCGCCCAGGAGTGAGAGCTTGGCAACTTTGTACAGTTATTATAAAACACTAGAGAAAAAAATCTATATGACTTATTTATAAATCATTACTCATATGGTCATGCCTCATACTTGAAAATTTCGCTGTTTTTCAAACTATGCTCTGACTTCTACAAGTAAAATATGGTGTAACAAATACACCAGCTTTTATCTATTGATTTATTAAATAATTCCTAGTCTCTCATCAATGTAGGAGCATAATAAAGACTGACAAAGGCCCAGAATAAAATCACACTGATTTATGGACCTTATGTTGTCTTAGTCCATTCAGGCTGCTATAACAAAATACCATAGACTGGATGGCTTAAAAAACAAACATTTACTTCTCACAGTTCTGGAGGCTGGGGAGTTCAAGACCAAGGTGCTACAGACGTGGTGTCTGGTAAGGGACTGCTTCCTGGTTCAAAGCCAGCTGTCTCCTCCCTGTATCTTCACATGGTGGAAGGGGTGAGGGAGCTCCCTGAAGTCCCTTTTTAAGTTCATGTGCACTTACAAAGAATTTATATTCTGCTATTGGTAGGTGAAGTGTTTTATAAAAATCAATTAAGTACAGTTGGTTAATAATGTCAAGTTTTGTATTATCCTTAGTGATTTTTTGTCTGTTCTTTCCTATCAATGATGGAGAGATGAGCCTTGGCATCTTCCAATGTAATTGTGGTGGGTTTTTTGATCTCTTCTTTTGTAAGACCTTTTTTTATTTCATGTACTTTGAAGTAGTGTTTTAGGGTGCACATGGACCATTTACCAAGATGGATAACATGTCCATGAAACATGTATCAACAAATTTAAAAGGTTAGAAATCATAGAAGAGTCTATGATGACTATGGAATTAAACTGGAAATAATGACAAAAAAATATCCACCAAATCTCTCAAATATTTGGAAACTCAATAAGACAGTTCTAAATAAACTATGGGAAAAAGATGAAATCACAAGAAATATTAGAAAATAATTTGAACTGAATGAAAATAAAAACACAACAAATTAAAATTTATGGGATGCAGTAAAGCAGTGCTTAGAGGGAAATATATGGCTTTACATGCTTTTATTAGGAAAAAAAGAAAAGTCTAAGATCTGTGGTCTAATCTTCACCTTAAAAAACTAGAAAAAGTAAAAGCAAATAAACCCTGAAATAAGTGAAGGAAGAAAATATTAAAGAGCAGAAACCAATGAAAAGAAAATAGAGAAACAATAGAGATAATCAAACTAAGAATATTGTGGTCAACTTTATGCCAACATATTTACTAATTTAAATATAATAAAATGGGCAAATTTCTTGAAAGACATATAACATTGACTCAAGTAGTCTGAACAGCCCTTACCTGTTAAATAAATTGAATTAATAATTAAAGCTTTCCCCAGAAGAAAACCCTAGTCCCAGATGGCTTCTTATTTACAAAGAAAAATTACCAATCCCATATATGTTGTTTTAGAAAACTGAGGAAACACTTATCAACTTATTTTATAAGGTTAGCATTACCTCAATACCCAAAGCAGACCAAGATGTTACAAGAAATGGAAATCAAATTTAATCTCCAATAGTATATAAAAAAGGTCAGGAATCTAAAGTTGGTTTGACATTCAAAATCAATCAGTGTCATTATTTATATTTATAGGCTAAAAATGAAAGACCACATGGTCACCTTAAGTGCATAAAAAACTTTTGACAAAGTCCCACATATATTCATAATTAAAAAAAAAAACTTCTCAGAAAATTAGGAATAGAATGAAATTTCCTAAATCTGATCCAGATCATCTACGAAAAATCTGAAAATAATATCATACATATTATCAAAAAGCTGAATGCTTTCTCCCCAACATCTGGAACAAGACAAGGATGCTCACTGCCACCATTTTTATTCTGTTGTACTATCTATTAGAAGTTCCAGTCAGTACAACTAGGCAGGAAAAAGAAAGGGCATACGTCTGTCTATATTTGCAGATGACATGGTTGTATACATAGAAAATTCTAAGAAATCTACAGACTAATGATTGAGTTTAATAAAGTAACAAAATATAATACAAGGTCAATGCTTTAAAACTGATCATTTTTCTAAGTATTTTCAATGTTTAATTGGAATCAAAATTTGGAAAACCAGACTACTTTCAATTATATCAAAGATATGAAATATTTAGGGATAAATTTAACAAAATATGTGCAAGACATATAAAAAAATTACAAAAACATTGCTTAGCAACATTAAAGAAGATCTAATAAATGAAGATATACACTATGTTCATAGGTTAGAAGACTCAATATTGTTAAGATGTCAATTTTCTCACAGTTGATCTACAGATCCAACATAATATCTACCAAAATCCCAATAGGGGCCGGGCGCGGTGGCTCACGCCTGTAATCCTAGCACTCTGGGAGACCAAGGCAGGCAGATTGTTTGAGCTCAGGAGTTCGAAACCAGCCTGAGCAAGAGCGAGACCCCGTCTCTACTAAAAATAGAAAGAAATTAATTGGACAACTAAAAATATACAGAAAAAATTAGCCGGGCATGGTGGCGTGTGCCTGTAGTCCCAGCTACTCGGGAGGCTGAGGCAGGAGGATCACTTGAGCCCAGGAGTCTGAAGTTGCTGTGAGCTAGGAAGACACCACGGCACTCTAGCCTGGGCAACAGAGTGAGACTCTGTCTCAAAAAAAAAAAAAAAAAAAAAGAATATATTAGTGAGATTATACTAAAGGCAGATTATTGCAATAATGTAGGTAACATGCTGAAGGCTTAAGCTCAGGCAGGGATTGCAAGAATGGTTTTAAAAGAATTCCAGGAGGAATTAATCACCGACTAGATGTGAGAGTAGAAGGGGGAATAAACTCCCAGCCTTCTGGCATGAATTATGGCACCAGGGAACTCCAGGAAGAAAAGTTGGTGAGGATACACACTGAGTTTGAAGTTACCTGGTACAAACATCCAAATGGAGAGTCAGCTCACAGTTAACTATTTGGGACTGAGAACTGGGTTAAAGATGAATATGGGAGATGTCGGCAATTTTGCTGGTGGTTAATCCTGTAAGAATAGATGAAATTCCTCAAGAAGAATGGGAAATAAGAGGAGTATCAAGGTCTAAGCCATATTACCCTGAACATGCCCAATCTCATCTGATTTCAGAAGCTAAACAGGGTTGGGCCTGGTTAGTACTTGGATAGGAAGAAGAGTATCAAGGAACAGAATCCTGGAAAACATCAACATTTAAAGAATAGTCAAAGATAAAGAAGGAGCTGGGCATGTTGGCTTATGCTGGCTTTGAGAGGCCAAGGCAGGAGGATCATTTGAGGCCAGGAGTTCAAGACCAGGTTGGGCAACAGTGAGACTCCATCTCTACAAAAAATTTAAAAATTAGCCAGGCACAGTGGCACTGTCTGTAGTCCTAGCTACTCAGGAGGCTGAGGCAGGAAGATCACTTGAGCCCAGGAGTTTCAGGCTGCAGTGAGCTATGATCTTGCCACTATACTCCCGCCTGGGTGACAGAGGGAGACCCTGTCTTTAAAAAGAAAGAAAAAAGAAGGATAAAAGAAAAGAGGAGAAAACACACTGTTAGATAAGAGGCAAATCAGATGAGATTATTATAGAAGGCAAGAGAATAAAGAGTCGTCAATAGTGGCAAATGATACAGTAATAGAAAGAACCAAAAAGAATTAATTGCTTGTTTCCTTATGTTGAGAAAAAAAAAGAATTAATTGGGTTTAGCCACTAGGAGATGGTTATTTTGCAGTAGTAAGGATTGAAGCAACACTGCAATTGATTGAAAAGTACCTAGAAGGTAAAAGAAATCTACACTGAGTGTTGATAAAACTTTAAAGAAGCTTGGCTAAAACAGGAGCAAGGCAGGGCTCAGGGGCTCATGCCTGTAATCTTAGTACTCCACGAGGGCAGGGTGGGAAGACTGCTTAAGCTCAAGAGTTCAAGACTAGCCTGAGCAAGACCCTGTCTCCACTTAAAAATAGAAAAATTAACCAGGTGTGGTGGCACGTGCTTGTAGTCCCAGCTATTCAGGAGGCTGAGGCAAGAGGATCACTTGACTCCAGGAGTTGGAGTTGGGGGTTGCAGTGAGCTATGATGACACCACTGCACTCTACCCAGGGCGAGGGCAATAGAGTGAGATTCTGTCTCCAAAAAAAAAAAAAAGATAATCACTTGCCAAATCATGCATTTGAAAGAATGAGGATATACCTTCACAAGAAAAATAAAACATGAAGTGTCAGTGAAATATCAACTGTCAAACTCTGTACTTAAGAAAATCAGACATTTCATACTTAATAACCTAAATAAAAAGGCATTTAAATGCATAGCTGTTAAAGTTTAGGATTAACTACTTTATTATGTATCCACAGTATTCTTACTCCAGATCCTGGGACAAATGAAAAATAACTACTGCAGATAAGATACTGTCTAATCGTTATGAAAACCAAAATCTGTATCTGCTGGGTTTTCTAGACCAATTATGAATTCACTCAGCAAGGAGTATTTCTTCACCCATATTCTCAGAGAGTTCTCAACCTCTAGGAAAAGATTTGGCTTAAACTGCAGAAAGCCTAATCCTTGAGAAGTCAGGGGAGACACAGTTCACTACTTTTAATCTTCACTCAAGATCTGAAGTCAGCCCTAGCAGTATTCTGTAGGTAGCACCCACATTCCCTGCCCTTCCTAACCCAAACCCCATCTTTCTACTCTTTGCCTCAGGACTCCAAAAGCCTGTTTTATGATTTGGGGCATTATTTAACATCATGCTGAAACTTTAAAACCAAATCCCTCCCTCTTACCTGACATCCTCAAATTATTTTTCTTCCTGTATTCAAGAAAAAGTTTTAATAAAAAGTTTTTGACAAAGAATCTGGAAGATAGCTTCTTCATTAGTCTTTCCTCCAAACCCCTCAAAACATATGCAAATATTTATAACATTTATAATGCCACCCTAATTCCAAAGAAATTAAACCAAAATTATAGTTTGGATGCAAGAAACAATATCTAGTTGCCCTACCTTTCAGGCTACTGCTGTCTTAGTATGCTTTATCAAACACTAGTCTTTCAATGTGTCTTTCAATTTGTCATTAGCAAACTAATGTCAAACTTTCAAATCCAAGGAATGAGTTTAAAATAAATTCAGCTAATTAAAATCATGCCTAGATTTCTATAGGGATCACGAAATGACTAGAAAGATGACCCATATCTGATCCACACAGGTAGTTAAAATCTTAATGCAAGGAAAATGTGCTACTCCATTTTTATGTTCTCCCACGACTCCCTACCCACACAAGTAAACAAATACCACCTTTATTATTACTCATGAGAACGGAATTTAAATAGAATTTTCACTGATGCAAGCTTTACTTACCCCAAGGATTTGAAGCAGCTGAACTGTTTAATGTTTGGTTTAAATCTGTGGCAGAAAAAGGGGAAAAAAAAAAACAACCCGTGACTTCCTTTAAAGAAACCCTCAAAAGGTGTGTGTGTGTTGGGGTGGGCGACCTGAGAGCCTTAATGGCAGAGTTTGACTGACAGTGCTCTACAGACTTCCAAAGCCAATACTGGAAAGAGCGCTACCACCCGCAGGGAAGAGCTAGACGCTACAAGACCTGTCCCCGGCCTTCAAAGCCAGCAAGCTAGTTCGAGCATGAATAATACACAACGTATGTTCTTTTGTTAAGATAGGAAGAAAAATAAAAGGCAAGCGTTTTAGATCTGTACTCGAACACTACTAATTTATCCACTACAAATAAAATCACATTCTGTTTGCGGGCGACTAACCCTGGAAATGACTAACCACAATAGGGTTTTGCTGTCCTAGGACCCAGAGAACAGGCGAAGACGCTGACAGAAAACTGCGTTTTTCGGTCCGCCCTCCAAGCACGTCACGGCTCTGACAGGTCGGCTCCCTTCCGAAGCACCGTGAATCTCCGCAAGTGAAGGATATGGGCCGTGAGAGGTCAACGGCCCCCGGTCTCGCAGAGCACAGACCGCCGCACAAACCGGGGACGCTTCCTCGGCCGCTCAGCTCGCTCCCGCCTCCCCGCCGTCCCGGGCGACCCACCGCCAAGGGCTGTGTCTGTGCCGCTTGGGCCGAACCCCGCCTGCGAGACGCGCAGGACAAGCAGCCTTGTGCTTACCCCACAATACTCCTGACTTCCACCGCTCTCCAAGGTAACGGAGCCTCTTCCTCTAGCATCCGACCGTCACCTGACTTCCGCTTCCGGTGCAGCGGCTGTCTGCCAAGTCTCGCGATATCTAGGGCTCACCCAGTAGATTTTCATTGGATTCGCAGCGTTTTTTCAAACGCTGGCGCAACGCGTAGAACTAAAGTAGATGCGGCCAGGTAGCGGGCAAAGAGTGGATGGTGCCCTCCGTGCCCTTCCAGCCCGCATGGTGACTGGGTAGTCGAAGACGTCGCCGTCTATTAAGCCCCTTTGGGAGCCGGTGACGGGTAGGGGCGGAAGTTCTGAGAATGTATCGAGAAGGGAGGGAAAAGCTACTTCCGGCCGCCCGCTCCGGAGTCCCCGCGGAGAATGTAAGGTGAGAACGGACGGTGAAGAGTAGACACGACTGGATTACTTCAGCGATGGCACACCTTTCACTCCAGCCCGGTAGTAAGATTTCTGTAGTCCGTCTTGTACGTGTTTTTGCAGAAACACCCCCTCTCTGCACCATCTTCAGTCAATATCCAGTTACTTCCAAGAGTCTTGGCCACTTATTCTCGTACGTTCCACAAGTATATAAACGCTTGATGTCCCTAACATAACTTGGCCTCTTTCCTCCCAAATTGCTTCCCTGACTGTGCACCCCTCTTTGTTAATACAACCAACGTGGAAATTTTGAAGTCTTAATTTGATGCCTTTTCTTCCCTTGTTCTGGTCAGTTGCCAAGTTCTGTCGATTGTACCTCTGCAGTAATTCTGGCATCCATCCGCTCTCCTTACCCACTGCCTCCACGTAATCAGAGCTCTCATATCATCCCTCGGACAGTGGAAATCCAATACCTTTTCACTGATACCCTACCTCTAGCTAGCATCACTCCTGTACCACCCTATCTTACATACCGCTGCTGAAGGTTTAGTCATCTTGAAGCACGGTCCTGATCCAAAATACTCAATAGCTCCCTGTTGCCTGTAGATTAAAGGCCATGTTTATTAATTTGGATTCAAACTCTAACTTTATTTTCTGCTGTTCCCCTTGCATTCTCCCTCTTTCTATGGTAAACCAGACCTTGTAAAGTACTTCATGCATGAACTACCCCTTACGTTTCTATAGATTGCTTATATCCCTTGCTTGGAATATCTGTCCCTCCCATCATCTCTAGATGTTGAAATTCCATCCATTCTTTAAAGCTTTACAAAGTGACATCTTCATCTAGAAATAAATTTTCCTTCTACTGAATGTCCATCATACTTTCTGTAGTTTGTGTATTCAGTTGTTACCACTTTCTAACTGTGAACTAAAATTATTTATGTACAAGTTTTTCTTCTTACTAAATTGTAAACAGACCTTTATCTAATTCATTTCTACATTTTGGAATGTATAACATTGTACTTTGCATAAAGTAAACATTCAGTAAATATTTGTGGAATGAATAATGGAACTATGAATGTTCGAAGCTATGTTTTAGAAACATTAACCTAGCAAAAGTGTATATGATAGTATGGATGGGGAGATATAACAGTCTTGGTGTTGTGTGGTAAAGGTAAGAAATTAAAGACCAAGGTTACAATAACCGAATAGTACTTTATGTAATAACCAAGGGATGATGGGAGAAAAAGATTGATAGGAATCAAAGAAGGTTCCAATTCTGTGAGCCTGGAAAATTGGGATTGAAAAGAGATATCCATAAGGTAAGTTGGTTTTAAGGCAAAAATGAGCTCAGAGCTCAAATACATTTGTAAATTTTGATGTGGTAGTGAAATATCCAAAAGAAAATTTCTAGACATTGTTAGAAATCTAGGACTAAAGGTTAGGAAAAAGAGGCCATGCCTAAATATGTATATATGTGAGTCATCCATGAAGAAACAATAGTTGGAATCATTGATGTACAGATGGTCCCTGAATTAAGACAGTTCAACTTGAGAAGTTTGTTTGTTTGTTTCTTTGAGACAGCGTCTCACACTATCACCCTGGCTAGAGTGTAGTGGTGTCATCATAGCTCACTGCAATCTCAAACTCCTGGGCTAAAGGGATTCTCCTGCCTTACCCACCCAAGTAGCTGGGGCTACAGGTTTGCGCCATCATGCCTGGCTAATTTTTCTTTTTTTTTTTTATAGGGAAATGGTCTCACTCTTGCTCAGGCTGTAGATTTTTAAAATTTACAACAGTGCAAAAGTGATACATATTTAGTAGCAACCATACTTCAAGTGCCCTTACAACCAATCTATTTTTCATTTTTAGTACACTAGTCAATAAATTACATGAGATATTCAACACTTTATTATAAAATGGGCTTTGCGTTAGATGATTTTGCCCAACTCTAAGCTAATGTAAGCGTTCTGAGAATGTTTAAGATAGGCTAGGCTGAGCTATGATGTTTGGTAGGGTAGGTGTACTAAATGCATTTTCAACTTAATGATATTCTCAACTTACAATGGGCTTAAATGGATGTAACCCCATTGTAGGTCAAAGAACATCTGCATATGATCTTTGCAATAGAAAAAGTATTTATAGATAAGAATAGAAGGCCAAGGCCTATGCCTCAGGAAATATTCATATTTAGGAGGCAATAACAGGAAATATAAAACTTGAAGAGGAGCAATACAACGGTTGAAAAACTAAGAAAAATGCTTCCCCATCTAGTATCAGGAGTCAGGGAGAATACTTGGAAAGAGAGGGATTGTTGTAGGGGCGCTTGCTTGTTGAAGTGTTGCTCGAAGGAAATGCTTATTGGAGCATTTCAGATTTCAGATTTTCAGATTAGGGATGCTGAACTGGTATTTCTTTCCTTTAAATTCGTGTATGACACTTAGGAGTGCCTAGGCTTCTGAGAGTTTCTGTGAAGAACTCTAGATATTCCAGCCAGTTTTCAAATTTTCAAGTGAAGTTATTTCTTCCCATAATGTTTTCTCATACTCTGATATATTATCAATTATTATATCTCATTTTCAGACATAGGAGATAACCTGTTTCATGAAAGAGGATTTTCTAGATAACTGACACTTAGACTTTCAGCATAAAAACTTTTTCATTGGAACCATTTTTGATGGAAATGTATGTAAAATGTAGTACTTACTTCTCTGGCATAACCAGGGTATATGGGTCATAATTTAATCTTTGCTTGGCACTAAAGGTCACTGTTAGAGCATCAGTTATATTCCACCGAATGGTAAAATCCTTGGGCCTGTGAATATGTATGAGAAAGATTGCCTTTTTTTTTTTTTTTCTTTTTGAGATAGAGTCTTGCTCTGTTGCCCAGGCTGGAGTGCAGTGGCATGATCATAGCTCACTGCAGCATCAAACTCCTGGGCTCAAGCGGTCCTCCTGCCTCAGCCTCCCAAGTACCTGGGACTACAGGCACGTGCCACTGTACCTGGCTAATTTTTTTATTTTTTGTAGAGACAGGGTCTCTCTATGTTGCCCAGGCCGGTCTCCAACTCCTGGCCTCAAACGATCCTCCTGCATTGGCCTCCCAAAGTGCTGGGATTACAAGCATGAGCCACCACACCTGGCCAAGATTGCCTTTTAAGAATTAGTTGATTGTGCTGTCTCTGTTACCTCTCTCCACATTGGGTATTAATGTCTCATCTCAGTGTTTCATCTTCTAGCAACTTTATAAATTGACCTAATTTCACCCATAATTTTTTAGTTTTTCTGAAAAAATGAAGTTTTTGTAGAAAACTTAGGTATGAAAATGTTACACCGTGAAATTTATAGTGTTTTTTTCTAGAAGTTGTAGACATTTTGTTTAACTTAGGAAGACCTACTTTTTAAATTGTGGTAAAATATATATAACATAAAATTTACCATTTTAACCATTTTGAAGTGCACAGTTCAGTGACATTAAGTATTTACATTGTTGGCGACTATCACCACCATCCATCTCCAGAACTTTTTTCATCTTCCCAAACTGAAACTCTGGACCCATTAAGCAATAACCCCTTATTTCCCTCTCCCCGAAACCCATAGCAGCCACCGTTCTGCTTTCTGTCAGTATGAGTTTGACTACTCTAGGAACCTCACATAAATGGAATCATACATTATATGTCTTTTTGTGATTGGCTTCTTTCGCTTGGCGTAATGTCTTCAAGGTTCATCCACATTATGACATGTGTCAGAATTTCCTTTTTAAGGCTGAGTAATGCTCCCTTGTACCATATGGTATAAGTTTATACCATATTTGTTTCCATTCATCTGTCGATGGACACTTGAGTTGCTTCCTCCTTTTGACCATTGTAAATAATGCTTCTGTGAACACAGATGTACAAATAATCTGTTCAAGTCCCTGCTTCCAGTTCTTTTGGCTGTATACCCAGATATGGAATTGCTGATTGTATGGTAATCTATTAATTTTTTGAGGAACCTCCATAGTGTTTTCCATAGCAGCTATGCCATTTTACATTTTCACCAGCAGGACACAATTATCCCTAACTTTAAACCTTAGTTTGACCCAATGATCTGGAGGCAAAACGTACCAGCTGAAGGTCCGGGGAATCCTGGCGTCAAAAGAGCTCTGCTTTTAGAGGCCATTTGTGATCTTGCACAATAGCCTCTTTAAAGATGGTAAAACTAAAAGTCAAGAGGTTATATTATGTATCCAAGGGCACACCTGGTAAATGGCAGAGTAGGATTTGGATCAGGTTTATGGTACTTCAAAAAGCTTTGTGTTGGCTGGGCGCGGTGGCTCACGCCTGTAATCCTAGCTCTCTGGGAGGCCGAGGCAGGCGGATTGTTTGAGCTCAGGAGTTCGAGACCAGCCTGAGCAAGAGCGAGACCCCGTCTCTACTAAAATTAGAAAGAAATTAATTGGACAACTAAA
>CAUYSK010076094.1:0-49418 GCA_963575035.1 Avahi laniger
ATTGCAAAGATGTGGAAACAACCCAAGTGTCCATCAATACATGAGTGGATTAATAAAATGTGGTATATGTATACCATGGAGTACTATTCAGCTTTAAGAAGCAATGGTGATATAGCACCTCTTGTATACTCCTGGATAGAGTTGGAATGCATTCTACTAAGTGAAGTATCCCAAGAATGGAAAAACAAGTACCACATGTACTCACCGTCAAATTGGTATTAACTGATCAACACATAAGGATACATATAACAATAGCATCTATTGGATGTCGGGCAGGGAGGAGGGGAGAGGAGGGGACAGGTATTTGCATACACAAAGAGTGCAATGCGCACCATCCAAAGGATGGGCACACTTGAAACTCGGACTTGGGGGGAAGTGGGGAGGCAAGGGCAACATACATAACCTAATCATCTGTACCCCCATAATATGCTGAAATAAAAAAAATAAGGTATTATGGAAATTTTTGTCTTAATAGTACTTGATTTGAGTATGAAAAGGTTTGACACAAAGCTGAACAAGTTCAACTATTTCTAATATCACAATTTTCAAAAAAGCTGCAGCTGAGATAACAAAGATATGCTGCTATTTAATAAAGCCTATTCTAATTAATTTTGTTTACATTTTCATTAATTTTGGTTTACTTTTTTATCCTTATTTTTTTTACTTATTAAAGAAAAACATGCTAGTGATAGAAGCAAATAAAGAAAAACGTGAACTTTCCTCTCTCTCTTCCCCTCCACTATTCTACTCCCCAAAAGTAAACATTGTAAGTTTGGTCTGTCTCTTTCCAGAACATGCAAGCATTTGGACAAGCAACTACTTACTTATATATAAGAGTGGGGAGGGAAGAGGAGCAGGGGAAGACAAAAGAGAGATTGTGTGTGCACGCACACATACCCATACGTATATGATTTCAAATAATTCAAAAATAAAACGGAGTATGCTGTAATGTTTTATACTGTGGTTTGTTTTCCATTTAATGCAATGTGTTCTTAACCTCTTTCCATGTCAGTATATCGAATTCTGCCTTACTCTTTCCAATAGCTGAATACTTTTTCAGTTTGAATATAATCATTCTCCTATTCATTAATATTGCTATTTGCGATATTTTGGTATTGTAAACATGCTGCGATGAATGTAGTTACATATGTATTTTTGCACACCTGGCCAGCATTTCTGTAGGTTAGGTGCCTAGAAATGTGATTGTTGAGCCATTTGCATATGCATGTACTCCTCATTTTAAGGTACTTTGCTATATTTTACTAAATTGCTCTCAAACGCTTATACCTATTTACCAAAATTTTTACCCCTTTAACACTAAATTTTGCAATTATAAACAGCTTTTGCTAATCTAATGAGTGGAAAATGGAATGTCGTTATTTTATTTTATATTCCTGGATTGTTAGTAAGATAGAATATCTTTTCCTATGTATATTATCTGCTTGTATTCTCCAAATTCCCTTGTCATGGCCTATTTTTTTTATCAGAGTATTTATTGTATTCTCATAATTCTTTATAAATAATATTCCTTTCTCCTATGTAAGTCAAAAATATTTTTTCACTTTGTTCTTTTAATTTTGTGTCTAGTGACTTTTGCCAAATAAAAGTTTTAAATTTTTATATAATTAAATGTGTCAGCTTTTTCCTTTATTATCTTTCCATTAGGTGTCATGATTATAAAGACCCTTCCAAATCCAAGATTATGAAAATACTCACCTATATATTTTTCTTCTGTTATTTCTCTAGATTTATTTGTTATGTTAAATTGTGAATACATTTAGAATTAATTTTAATGTAAGGTATGGGGGTGGATATTAATTTTAATTGGATAATCTATCCTTTCATCATTATTTAGAAATGTGGCCTTTATCACATGCTTTTCATTTGAATAGGAATCCCTGGACTGACTTATATTATGTTCATTGAGTTGTTTGTCTTGCTAGGAAGCAATTTTGTGTGGCGAGTTAGACCAGAGCACAAGCTCTGGAGAAAGAGGTCTTGAGTCAAATGCAAGCCATCTTTACTAACTGTAGGGCCTCAGACAGTGAGGCAGTGTTCCTCAATCCCAATTTTATCATCCGACAAGTATATTTGCTACTTCACAGGGCTGTGAGGATTAAACGAGATAATGTGCTTACGTAAAGAACTTGGGGCAGTGCCAGCACGTGACAAGCACTGGACATACCGTAAGCTGGCAGTACTGTTGTGACTGTAGCTATGATAGCTGGCCCATTATGCTATGTTTTGCTGTGTGAAGGGACAAATATCTCTTTATTGTTCTTTACTTTCCAAAAAATGAATTTTAAAACCAACTTTTCAGGTTCCAAAATGAAAGCTTGTTAATATTTCGAGGGCAGTTGCTTTAAATGTGTAAGTTCAATTTTGGGAGAATTCGTATCAACTTTCAGAGTGGTTTTGTTCCAGATGAATCTCTTGTGTTCAGTATATAGTTTGATTTTACTTTGTGATCATTCTGAGTCTTTTAAGTTTTATGTGACAACTTATTGGTATGACATATGTTTGGTCTTAGTTCTATCTCATTTTAGGTAATTTTTTTCCTTTTATTCTTAAATAGTTTTTATACTATGTTCAGTGTTTGCATTGCTTTGTTTTGTGTTTTCCTTCTGATATAATTAATTTGAACAATTCATAATTAGTTTTTCCCCTTGTAGTTACCTTTATAACTATAACTTTACATTCCTTCTCTTCATTTTATCACATAGTTTTTGACTAGTTATGCTATGATTAGTTTTTCCAGTGGTATTTCAGTTAGAATATGTTTCATTTTTATGAAATAGAACTACAACATCAGTGGCTTAAGCAAATAGGGGTTTATTTTTCTCATAAAATGAACGGCACAGTGATCAGTAGTTGGGTTGACTTTGTAGCTGCACAGTGTCATCGGTGCCCCTGGCCCTTGGTGCCCTCCCACTTGGGTATCATTGGCTTGTGACTTCTGTGCTCATGCTTATCTTTTAGTCATGTGATGGTCACTCCACCTCCAACTTCTCATCCGCATTCTAGACAGGAAGGGAAAAAAAGGAAAGGGAAGAGGGATGTCTATATTGGGGAAGTAATACTTTCCTAGAAATCTCAACTTAACATCTCATTGGCAAGAACTAGTCATACAATCACCCCTTGATGAACACAGAAAATAATACAAGAACATACCAAGATAATTTTACCAGACCAGTAAAAGTCATGGTCAAAAATACTAGTTTTAAAATGCACTCTATGTAGGCAGAATTATTCCCTACCATCACCCCCAAAGATATCCACATCCCTATCCTCATGGTCATTCATTCTCTCTCTCTTTTTTTCAGTTTTTGAACAAAAATCCTATGTTTATAAGTAGAAAGAGTTTAGGAGTTTTTCCCTGATAGGTTATTCTTGTAGACTAGGGGTTGGGGGAGTAAGCTAACATAACTCGTAATTTGAATTTAGGACTGTCCATGGAAATTCAGTTCTAAGCCAGGACTAAACAGTATTATTAACTATAGTCATCACACCATACATTAGGTCTCTAGAACTTAATCATCTGTAACTGAAGGTTTGTTTTCTTTCACTGATGTCTTCCCACTTCCCCCATCCCTTGATCCTTCATAACCACCATTCTACTCTGTTTCTGAGTTCAGCTTTTTAGATTCCACATTATAAGTGAGATCATGCAATATTTGTCTTTCTGGTCTGGTTTATTTCACTGAGCATAATGTCATCCAGGTTCATCCCTGTTGTCACAAGTGGAAGGATTTCCTTCTTTTTAAAGGCTGAATAGTATTCCATTGTATATGTATATATGACATTTTCTTCATTCATCGACAGATACTTAGGTTGTTTCCATGTCTTTGCTATTGTGACTAATGCAGCATGAACATGGGAGTGTAGATATCTCTTCAAGATAGTGATTTTGTTTCCTTTGGATATATATCCAGAAGTGGGATTGCTGGGTCATGTGGTAGTTCTATTTTTAATTTTTTGAGGAACCTCCATACTGTTTTCCGTGATGGCTGTACCAATTTACATTCCCAACAGTGTACAAGAGTTCCCTTTTCTCTACATCCTTGCCCTAAACCTTTCTAAGGGAAACTACCCTGCTGTAGCCTTTCTGAGCAGTGGCTGTGTTTTGAACCACTTGATACCCCTGTCTTCTGTCTCTCATCCTGCCACATTTGGGACAGGACTTAATCCAGAGATGGCCAACCTGTGGGCTTACCAACAACCTGTGGCTTACTTTTTTTTTTTTTTTTTTTGAGACATAGTCTCACTCTGTTGCCCTGGCTAGAGTGAGTGCCGTGGCGTCATCCTAGCTCACAGCAACCTCAAACTTCTGGGCTCAAGCGATCCTCCTGCCTCAGCCTCCCGAGCAGCTGGGACTACAGGCATGCACCACCATGCCCAGCTAATTTTTTCTATATATTTTTAGTTGTCCAGCTAATTTCTTTCTATTTTTGGTAGAGACGGGGTCTCGCTCTTGCTCAGGCTGGTGTCGAACTCCTGAGCTCAAACAATCCGCCCACCTCGGCCTCCTGGAGTGCTAGGATTATAGGCGTGAGCTTTTAACTTAGTCAGTTCTAAGCACTATACATGTTGTTGAGGCTCAATTTCAGGCTCGGCCACTTGCTAGTTGTGTAGCCTTAAGCAGATTACTCAAGGTTCACTATGTCTCAATTTCCTTCTCTGTAAAATATTAAATCCTATATAATGTTTTGATAATTAAAAATATTAATAGTTAATCCACATTAAGTCCTTAGAACAGTATGTGATTCATACTCAAAGCTCCATAAATGGTAGCCATTGTCATTATTCTATGAGGAATTTGGAATTAAGAAAGTGAATGACGAAAAGAGTTACTCATAGAAACTAAAGGTAAAGTGTCATGAGATAGAACATGGTTCTTAACTGCTTTTTGGGGCCATTGCCCTCCTGAGGAATCTGATGACAGTGTGGACATTCCCTGCAAAAAGTACGTGTGCATAGATAAGTGCACATAAAATCAAGGTTGAAAGCACCTAATATAGAGAATGATGGGAGGGGTCTATGCCAAGTCAAAGCTATATGCAAGTCAGATGTGTGAAAGAGTGGAAATTGTCATCAAAGTGGAGGGAGCTGTTTTATAAAGGGAGGGGAATGGCCTGAATGAAAAGAGAAACAGGAGCTGTGAGATAGCCCTTCAGTTCTGGGTCTAGCAGTTTCTACCAAGGATTCTCAACAGATCCCTGTTTATCTTCCCACAACAAAGTCCTTGGACATAACCAAGCTGGCATAGCCCTCCTGTTTTGCAACCAAACTAGCCAGACAAAAAAAAAAACAATGAAACTGACTTTTCTATGATGAAGAATTATTGCTGTGTCATTTCATATTTCTTTGAGCCAGCATTATGAAGTTTTCCTGTGGCGTGATTGTATCAACAGCAAAAGCGTTCAGAATAAAGTGAATAACCAGCTGTAGTTACTTTTCAATGGCTGCTAACTTCCTTTTTTGTAGGTTGAACACTTTCCAGGCATATCCTATTTTTTAATATTCTAATTTAAGGAAAAAACAAGAAAGAGGTAACTTCAGCCTCTCTAGTAGTATTCTCTTTTATTTTGGTAAATTTTTAAAGTTTTTTTTTAGCTGAAAATGAGGCAGAACTTCATAAGATTGTATAGCTGAAAAGGATTTTAAGGATTTTCCAGTTCCATGACTTCTTTCAGAAATAAAAAAGACTGGACCCCAGTATTGTCTTGCATACCTTGTGTGGTATAATACCCTCTGTTACAGATGAGGAAACAGGCTTAGAGAGATCCAACTACTTGTCCAAGACAAAGACATGGCAAGTGATGGAACTAGAATTTGAACCCAGGTCAAATCACACTGCAAAGGATATGCCGTAATGCTTCCTTGGACTCTTAAGCTCAGGCTGCAGAAGAATGAGACTTTTACTTTATATTTCTTTCCCCTCATTGGTCTTTTCCTCATCATCTGTTCTAGAAAAGAAGACTGGAAACTTATAAGCCCCATTTTTTTGATCCTTGAGCTAGATGGATTTTGAATATGTCCATCTAGCACCTGCCCCTGTAGCAGTGTAGTCTCAACTGGTTAGCTGTCTTCTCACTGAGCTGGAAAGACTTTTGGCTGTTTAGCCAACCTTCCTTCCGTACAGAGGCCTTCTCGTGACAACACAATTCGGTGAGGCAGAGGAGGATGGTCAGAGCCTGCAGGGGCAGCAGTGATCCACAGTTTGAACAGGGGCATGACTAATACTTGTTTACAGAGTATTTGCAGGGTTGGACATGGTGAAGACACTGGCTTTAGAAGTAGACTGCTTGGGTGAATCCCAACCCTTTCATTTAATTCTGCAGTGACCTTGGGCAAATATCTACTATCTCTTGAAGTCTCAGTTTCTTTATCTTTGATAAGAGATTTTTTTTAAAAGTATATTCTACATAGGGTTGTTACAATAAGGATTAAAAGTGATAATGCATGTAAACCTCTTAACACAGTGCCTGGCATGGTAATACTCAATAAAGGTTGGCTATTATTTATACCTCTTGAAAATGATTTAGAAAAAAGGCTGGGAAGAGGTGACATCACTCTCTCTCCTAGAATCTTTTATTTTGATTAATTTTAAGTCTTCGAACTGAAAACAAGCTGTAGTTTTATAGGCTTTTATAGCTGGGAAGGATTGCTTTCCTTGAAAGTGATAACTTCTGGGTTTAGCTGACAGAACCAGTTTTTAAACTGCAATCATTTTATCAGTGTAAAATATTAGTTTTGAAATGTACACAATGTATATGCATTTTATGACTATGATGAAGAAAGGTAGAAGTTATGTTCTTGTCCAACGTGTTTTGTTGCTAAACCATTAAATAATCTAAATATTGTTCAGTCCACACATCTTTTAGGAATACACAAAGTTAATATATTTTTAAATGTATTCTTTTAACATTACTGTGATGTAGCTAGCAGATAAATACTATATTTTATTTATAACAGTACATCTCTTACGTCATTAAATAGAAAATTGGGGCACAATATTTACTTGCCTAAGTTACATGGATGAATTATGATAAAATTTCCTAACCAAAAAGTTTTTATGATATGGCTTCTCTTGTCATTTATCTTCCCTCTTTTTAGTTAAAAATACTAATGTTTTATTATTTTAAAAAATCCAAAAAAGAGACTGTTTATATTTGGGATTTTGTTTTATTTTGGAGACAGTCTTGCTCTGTTGCCCAGGCTAGAGTGCAGTGGTGTCATCATGGCTCACTACAACCTCAAACTTGTGGGCTCAAGTGATCCTCCTACCTCAGCCTCCCAAAGAGCTGGGACTGCAAACACATTCCACCATGCCCAGCTAATTTTTAAAAATTCTTTGTAGAGGTGGAGTCTTGCTATGTTGCCCAGACTGGTCTCAAACTCCTGGGCTCAAGCCATTCTCCCACCTCAACCTCCCAAAGTGCTAGGATTACAGGCATAAGCCACCATGCCTGGTATGAGACTGTATTATATTTGAAGAAGAGAGACTAAATCCTGTTTTTGTGACGAAGATGGATCAGGGTTTTGATGTTGAATTTTAAACTCATACTTAACATTACATCTTGGAATTTTCCATATTGTCTGCTATTGAGATAAGTACATTCATTTATTAGATATAGACCATTTAATTTAAAAACAATCAAGTAACTCAGGTTTCAGTAGTTGCCAATGCATAGTATAAGTATTTTCAAACAAAAATTCAATTGTTTTCCCTCTTCCTTAGCATTTGAAGATATTAGTAAAGAATTGCAGTTTGCAGTCTATTGCAAACTTGATTGGTTAGGATCAAACTTAATTATTTAAAATTCAGTTTTAATAATGGTGCAGCAATCAGGTGGGGAGAAACCAAAAGAATTATTAAAATGATTTCAAATTTCAAGACCAAAAGTAATAACTAATATTGGACTAAGTTTCCAATCTTTTCTTTGGAAGGAACACTCTTTCCAAGCGTGTGCTGTTTTCTTGGTCTAGAACAATGACCCTCCCTCTTCAGCTGTCTAATCCTTACGTATCCTTCTGGGCCCTGCTTTTGTCTTAGTAAAGTCTTCCTAAAACTGGTTAGGTCTCCTCTTTAATACTATGTAGCACTCATCTCTTCTCCTGTTATCTGTAGTTTACCTAGATTGTAAGAATATGGCTATTTATAATTTTTTAAAAGCCACGTTTCTCACTTGATTCTAAATTCTATCAGAGCAGGAACCAAATGTATCTTTTTCACTGCTAGATGTGTTTTGATGTTAAGCATCGCTCCATATTTGGAGCTTTTTTGTTTCCTTGAGCTTGGATTACCTAAAATGATGACTATGCTTTTTGTAAGAATTATGAGAATAAGAGCT
Organism: Avahi laniger; assembly: GCA_963575035.1. NCBI lineage: Eukaryota > Metazoa > Chordata > Mammalia > Primates > Indriidae > Avahi > Avahi laniger. The sequence continues at coordinate 8,355 of CAUYSK010076094.1, forward strand.
AACATGAAAATTTAAAACATTTAAGTAATTAATACTTACTAACTGGGGTTTTACAATACTTTAGAGATAGTATTCATGATTCTTAATTGAACTACAAGTTTGGAATGGTTTCCTCCACCATAATATTCTTGGTATCTTCTTGGTGAATAAGGAACATTCAGGTTGAAATGAGCAACTTCTATAAATCAGGATCTTAAAAATCTTCTATTTTTTCCCCATAGTTTATATATTTCACAGTTAATCTTGTCGTAGTAGTTTATGTAGTAAAATAAATCTCTTATGAGATAATTTTTTCATAAAGTATTTTTCAACAGAATTATATTTGGGCACTTGAATGCCTATTTTCTTTTACTGTTAGGCTCTGCAAGATGAATGTCATATACCTTGTCCTCAGAATTTTACCATCTGTAACAGAGACTGCTAACTATTCACCAAAATTTGTTTCCTGTTCTTTTTGGGCACATTCTTCCTTGCAGTTATTTGTGTCATGTGGCTGTGTACTCACTAGTGGAATTTTTGTGTTCTAGCCCCTTCTAGGTCTAGCTCATAAAAGTCTCCCACGTGCGATTCTCCATTCTCTGCCCTCTTCTGCTGGCTGGTTATTGATGTCCAAGGTGACCTTGAAGTCATGTGTTGAAGATGGGACAGTTTCTGTTGGACAGGTCAATAAATGACTGCATGGAGCAAAGGCTCCCTCCTGCCCCCGAAACATTTGTATCAGACTAATTAATGTGTGGGTAGCAAATGAACTTCTTGTGTTAAGCCACTGAAAGTTTGGGGTTTATTTGTTATTGCAATTAGCATTACCCTAGACAACTTTTAATAGGTACTATAGCAGTTCCAGAGTAAATATTTAAATTTTCAAGAATGATTAATTTATGTTTTAATTTGTAATGCATCCCACTTAGAAGAAACATGGTCCCATTCAAAATAGTCTGCTAATTCTTTATCTTGCTTTTATTGTTCCAAATTACTTGACTCTTTCAACAGCCAACTAATGGCTATTCTGATTAATTAGGCCCTTTGTTTATCTTCCTTCCTCCCACACCATTTTATAAGGTCACATTTCTATGTTTACAAATTCAGAGAGCATTTACTCTTATTTATAAATGCAATAAGAAAAAAAGAAGGAATAAATTTAAAATGTCAACCCCAAGAATTTTTTATATGGTTGACCTGTACTCTGGCAGGTCACTTTTTCAAAGAGTGTTGCTGTCTTGAGAAATTTACCAATATGTGAAAGCTACTTGGTATTCAACTTTACATGTAATGCCCAAGCCAGAAATCTGCTTGTTCTTGATTGTTGTTTCTCCTCACCATCTCCACTCCCCTTGGATCAGTCACTAAATGAGATCAATTTAGTCTCTTAAATATCTTTTCAATCTGACTATCACCACGCTCTAATTTAGGCCTCTATTAAGTGTCACGTAAACGCAAATGTCTTTCAACTGGTCTCCGTAACTGCAGTTTAAATACTCCCACACTGTAGCCAGAATTAGCTTTCTAAAGTGCAAAACTCAACATCTTGTGCTTCTGCTTTAAAATCCTTTAGTGACTGTCCCTTGTTCTTGGGATAAAACATATTGTGACTTATAAGGCCTTGCATCATCAACGATCAATTTTCTTATTTTCCCTCTCACTATCTTTTCTACCTTTTACTTCTACCATCGTTTCTGTGCACTGTGCTCCAGCCTTCTTTCTGTTCTTTAAACATGCCTGACTCTGTCTCAGGTCTCTCAGCCTCTGTTCCTGCTTTGACCTCTGTGTAGAACACTACTTTTTCCCACTCCTCCTCCTCCACCCCATTGCTTCAATAATTCCTTCCCATCTTTTAGTTCTCAACTTAGATGTTACTTCTGGGATCACTTTCTCAGATACTTGAGGTCTGGGTTAACTGCTCTTCTGTTATACTGTGATGTGTCACCCTGCATTCCTTCTATTATAATAACTCCTGTATTGTATTTTCCTTTGACTTGTCTGTGTCCCCGACTAGGCTGTCTGGAGGATCACAGACCATAGTTGTATTGATCACCATTGTATCTAGCACAATAAATACTTGTTAGCCAAATGAGTAATAGGTTGTGTGAGAACCCAGTCTTTTTCAGACTTGTCTATAGAGTGATATTTGAAGCTATACTAAGGAAGACTGAAGTCAGTGCCAGAATATCTTCTAAGTATTGGGAAATCATCAACACTGAAGACCATTTATAGGAGCAATGATTCAGTGCTGGGTGGATATTAAAGGTTGATCTAACAGGATTTGCTGATGGATAGATGGTGGGTGTGGATGAGTCATATTTGCTTGGTGAAATTGTTCATGAAAAGATAATGCCACAATTATGGTTAAGGTTATTGGGAGAATTAAATTACATATATATAAAGTTTATAGTGCTTGGCATTTTGTAGGTACTCAGTAAACATTATTTTCCTGTTTCTAAGTGACTTAGTATCTTGTTAAGACAAGGAAGCTGATGCATTATAGCATGTTACTGTTCTTAAGCAAAACTGTGCAGCAGCTGAAGTTGGTACAAACTTTATGCTTTATGTCTACTTCTCTGACTACTACTATGTGTGAGTCGACTGTTTCCTCTTCCTCTGAATTAAGAGTGGATAGCACAGCATAAGAATGAGGAGCATTTACTTTGCTGTCAGACTGGGTTTGAATTGTAGCATCACCACCCCCAACCTTTGTGACCACTGGCGAGTTATTAGACCTCTTTAGCCCTCATTTTTGCTATATGTGAAATTGGAATGGAAACTCTTAGAATTGTGAGGATAAAAAGAGATAATTCTTTTAATACATTTGAAATAGTGCCTAGCACATAAAAAACACTGAGTAATTGTTAGCCATCATGAGGCATAATCATAGCTGGTAACTTCAGCCACTTTAATGTAGCTCTGAATATCTCTTCTGTACCAGTTCTTGAATCTCTGCACTCCTGTCCTCTCACTCATCCTTTGATCTTGTTTTCACTTGGCTGTCCCACAGTAAACGCAGACTCAGGGTTCAAAACTAAACTTATCAATGTTCCTGTTGAGCCTAGCTTATCTCTTTTTGTAGTAGGATGTGTTGGCTACAAGTGTTAATAGAAAACCCAAATAAAAGCGGCTTAAACAACAAGAAAAGTAATTTCTCTTCTATAACAAGAAGTCTAGAGGTAAAATGGATCCAGGGATGGATGATTCAATTGTGTCTTCAAGGACCCAGGTCCTTTCCATTTCCTGTGTTTTGACTTGTCCTTTTGGGCTGGCTCTCTTTACCTTGGAGTGAAATTTCAGGCAGCATGAGCATATGACAACATTCAAAAAGAATTTTCCCTCATCTTCACTCAGATCCTAATCTGATCACTGACAATAGGACTGGGATTCCCAGTTTTAGCTTAGACCAAGCAAGATCCATTCTCCTGGAGGTGAGGACAGGATTCCATTCCTGAGCACATGGCTGGGTGAGGGGTGAACACCCAACAGCACCAGGGCTCTACTGGTGAAGAGGAGGGATGGGGGATGAAGAGGGGGAGAGGGCATACAGCATCTGCTACAGGGTTTGAAATATTTCATAATTAGAAGAAAACAATTTAAAAATGAGGAAGAATTGGGAGTCACAGTGAAGTCAGGGAAACTCAGTAGCAGGTACTATACAAAATCAAGTTAAACCAAAGAGAGGGGCTGGAGCAGAGGGCCGGGATTTCAGAGACACAGTGACTGGATGTGGGGAAGAAGAGCTTCATGTGGGCTCCAGTTTCTGTTTGGCTAATTGGACAGCCATTCATGGAGATGAGGAAGACAAGATGAGTAGGTTTAATTGCTCGAGGTTTAAGTGAGTGAAGTTTTAAACAAATTGAATCTGAGCTACCTAGTGAGACATCCTAGTGGAAATATTCCATTGGCAGTTGGAAGAAATGTCTGAACTGGAAATGTAGATTTCATAACGTTGCCCTTTTGAAGGCAAAAGCTCGGCTCCTTCTTCTTTCCTTCATTCTTCATGATATTTCCTAGTCTCCTTTGAGCTTCCTCATCCGTTGTTGCCTCTCTCAGGCTGACAGCCTTCTCCCTCTCTTAAGGAATGCACTCACTTTTGGCGAAGCCATTGCTTCAGTTGCTATCTGTCTGCCAAGGTTTCAGTGTAACGCTGTGAGTCAAGTGACCAAAACCCATTAAAATTAATTCAGAATTTAAAAAGCCAAATAATTTAGTTGATCTACTTTATAAAAGATCCATAAAAGTTATTAACTTACAAAAAACTAAAACAACTGCCAAACCAAAATACATCCACCCCAAGCCCAGGAGATTGTGATAAGTGGACAGTTATTTAAAGGCATATTAAAAGTTACAGACTTACCTTTATAGTTCCCCAAAATTATAAACATGAAAAATAGAGATCAGGAATTTTCAGTCACTTGCTATTTAGACCTAAATTACCTGGGAAAATCACCCAGCACATTCTGACGTGGAATACCTCAGGCATGGTGTTTTCCTGAGTCTAACCTAGTCTGAACTCTAACCTTCAGGGTCACCCTTAGAAAGTCTTTGTATCTGCCCTTTTGTTTCTCTCACAAGCTGCTCTGCAGCCCTTCCTTCCTTCCTCAGCCTCCCTGTCTGCTGTCTGGACACTCTTCTGCAGCTTCCTGCCCTTCATATTCAGCCCATTGTCACATGGGTTCCTGACTCTGGCCCCACCATTTTCACACTTCCACACTTCTCAGTGTTTGCATACAACTTCCAGCCATGTGACCCTCCTGGCTGCTTCCTGCTCATACCTCTCCGGGTCACCTGTACACCACTGCTCATCCTTTACTTAGCCCATTCCTACTGCCTTTAGGTATAAAGGAGGCGTTAACTAGTTTGGGGCTGTCTTTAGGGCAGTTTGATCATTGTGAATTTGTATTGCAGGTGCTATATAGATTATTAGTTTACCTGACAATTATAGTTGGAACTCTTCTAATAAGACAAGATGAAAGGCCTGCCCAAATATTAGCAGTTGCTATTCTGCTCAACACAGAAACATAGCATGAGTGCCTCTTATTTTAAAAACAGCTCTAGGAGGGTATGGAGAAATAGGCACTTTTTCAAGATGCAATTTAGAAATATTTCTCAAAATCTACCCAAAATATACATACGTGCATGTGTATTTTAATATATGCATATACACATACATGTGGTTTTACATACAGGTATAAAATTTTATATACACACATACACATACATATGCACATGCACAAATCTCTCAGTGTCTTAGTCTGTTCAGGCTGCTATAACAAAACACCATAAACTGGGTAGCTTATAAACAACAAAAGTGTATTTCTCACAGTTCTGGAGGCTGGAAAGTCCAAGACCAGGGTGCCAGCATGGTGGGGTTCTGGTGAAGGACCTATTCTGGGTTGTAGACTTCCACCCTTTCATTGTATCCTTAAATGGTGAAAATAGAGTGAGCTAGCACTCTGGCCTCTTCTTATAAGGGCACTAATCCCATTCATGAGGTCTCCACCCTAATGACCTGGTCACCCGCAAAGGCTCCACCTCCAAATGCTATCACATTGGGAGTTACATTTCAATGTGTGAAATTTGAGAGGACATAAATATTCTATCCCTAGCTCTCAAGATACATTAGAAATTGATAGAATTGGTTGTCAGAGTAAAGTACCAGAAGTTGTGTGATAAGGTGTGAGGGAGACTTTTTTACTGCCTTGTATACTTTTTGAATTTTGATTATCAGTATATTATTTAAATTTTCTTTTCAAATTTACTGTTCTATGACCCATCAATTCTAGTTCAAAGAATTTCCCCGACAGAAATATTTGTGTATGTGTTAACAAAATTGCAGGTAAGATGATGTTAATGATAACATTGTTTATAGAAACAATAGCAACAACAAAACTTAGGAACAGTCTAAAAGTATGTTGTCAATCATTAACATCCGTATCATTATTTAGAAAAATGAGGTGTGCAAATATGATAATATGAAAGGATTGCAGATTAGGATAGGGTAGGTTTGCTGCAGTTACAAACATCCCCCAGGTCTCAGTGGCTTAAGGCAACAAAGGTTTACTTCTCATTCACATAAAATCTTCTGTAGACCCAGGAGACTCCTCAGGTAATCACTGGGCACTCAAGCTGCTTCAGTCTTGTGGCTCTGCTGTCTCAAACACAGAGCTTCCTCCATCGCCAAGGCATGTGCACTGGCTTTGCTTTGGCCCAGAAGTGTATGTATCCCATAGCCTGTTGGCCAGAGCTAATAACATAGCCCTGCCTAACTGTAACAAGAGGTGGGAATGTGGGAGGACAGAGGGAATGTTAGGGGTGCAACGCTGTCTTCACTGTAGTAGTTCAGGTGTAATAATTGAAAAAGAGATCAGATTATATGATACATATCATATATATGATATATAATGTATATTATATATCATTTTATCTTAAAAATAAAAATGCACATCCAGGGTATAGGCACATAAGGTCTTCTGGACAAATAGATAACAGTAGGAACTTCTAGAGAATAGGACTAAGGGTACCCTGTTTAAATATTTTTACCATTGTTTTTTATATTTTCACCCTAATAATAAAATGTTTAAACTGCCTTAAACACTATAGTGTAGTCTTTACCTTCTATTAATATATATTAAAACAGTAAAATTATTATATATTCATTTTTGTGGGTTTTTTGAATTTGGACTATACTGACTCTCTGAAATCCTCCATGAAAATAAATTCAATTTTGAGAAATCTGAATTGTGCAACTGTTAGTTAACCTTAAATGAAATTAATTCATAGCCTTATTATTTATGTGTGTATATATGTATAGATCAGAATTGCAAAATTCATCTACATTTGTACATCTTTGTGTTATTTAGTTAAGCCTATGTGTTGCCAGTTTTGTAAAATAGGAAATGCCATTCACCATTTACTCTGCACCACTCCTTTCCTGAATATGCTGGAATTAAAGGGCAGGCAAAGAAATAAGCAATTCATTCATAGTGAACAAGCAGGGAACTGACTAGCATTGCCTTGGAAAACCAAACACCCTTTGAGCTATAAAAATACAGTAACAGATGACATAATCCTTATTCCTAAAAGAAATATTTTTAAAGCATATTAATCTCTTTAGGCATTCAAATTATGAAGGTTTACTTTTACAGGTTAATGTATTCATTCTACAAAGCCAGACATCTAATTTACAACTGGGATATATATTAAATATGCATTTTAAAAATACATTTAAACTCTAACTGAATAAAACACATAGCATAACACCTTAGGTATCGTGGGATAAGGTTACTTTTATAATCATGAACTTCAACCTCTCATCAAACCCCAGGGGGCAATTAAATGGCTGAAGTTGTGTGTGGCCTGAAAATAAAGATGGTAAAAGGTCCTAAAGATATGGTTTGAGTGCCCGTGTCTATCAGGGAAAGTTTCCGAATCCCTAGGAAGGAGCATATAGCCTTTGAAAAGCCTCTTCCAGAAATCAGATCTAAGACCGATGCTTCTTTGGACCAGTTCGACCCAAGCGAGCTAGCCTGTAAATGAGAGCTTTTTAAGTTAATACATTTTTTTCCCGAAGAATTATTTTGGTTTTAAAGTGATTTCTTTATCTTTTATATATAAATGCTCTCTAATTTTGATGGTTTTATTGTTTCTTTAGTTAGTCATCTCTGCAAATAACACACTTTCACCACCAGTTTTGGCTCCAAAACCAGACACATTATGTGAGGAAATCATACCTCTAGTAAAAAGCTAGTACAAACTTTTTTAGGCTTTACTTCTCTGGACCTGCTTCCATCATCATAGTTTGGTTCAGTAGGACTGGACTATACATTCAGAAAAGATGTGTCTTGGGGACAAAAGAGTCTGTGAAGCTTGTTTTTCAAAGAAATAGACATGAAATTATAATTGAAAGTAAATAATATTCATTTTTCCCCTAATGTGTTTGTTTGGGTTGCCATAACAGAATACCTTAGACTGGGTAATTTATAAACAACAGAAATTTATTGCTCACAGTTCTGGAGGCTGTGATCCAAGATCAAGTCCAAGATCAAGTCCAAGGTCAAAGCATCAGCAGATTTGGTGTCTGATGAGATCTGTTTCTCATAGCTGGCGCCTTCTTGCTGCATTCTCACGTGGTAAAAGGGGCAAACAAGCTCCCTCAGGCCTCTTTTATAAGGGTACTAATTCCTTTCATGGGGGTGGAACCTTCATAATAATAATCACCTCCCAAAGGCCCTACCTCTTAATACAATGCAAATTATGTTTGAACCCATGAATTTCGGGGCGGGGACACATTCAAACCATAGCACCTAATTTAGCTAATAATGCTAAACTGCGAATTTAAAAATAGGCTTTATTTTGTTGAAGACTTTTGTATCTATGTTCATGAGGGATGTTGGTCTGTAGTTTTCTTTTTTTGTTGCTTCTTTTCCTGGCTCTGGTATCAGGGTGACACTGGCTTCATAGAATGAGTTAGGGAGGATTCCCTCCTTCTGGATGTTACGGAACAGTTTCAGTAAGATAGGTGCCAGTTCTTCTTTGTAGGTCTGGTAGAATTCAGCTGTGAATCCATCTGGTCCTGGGCTTTTTAGTTGCTGTTGTTGGGAGAATTTTTATTACTGTTTCAATTTCACTACTAGTTATTGGTCTGTTCAGGATTTCTGTTTCTGATTCACACATGGAAGGTTCTGTGTTTCCAAAAATGTATCCATTTCCTCTAGATTTTCTAGTTTGTGTGTGAAGAGGTTTTCATAGTAGTCTCAGATGATATTTTGTATTTCTGTTGTATCAGTTGTTAAGGTCTCCTTTTTTATTTCTGATTGAACTTATTTGAATCCTTTCTCTTCAACTCATGGTTAATCTAGCTTGTAGTCTATCGATTTATCTTTTCAAAGAACCAACTTCTTGTTTCACTGATCCTTTGTATTGTTTTTGTGTGTTTTACATTTTGTTTAGTTCTCCTCTGATCTTATTTCTTTTATTGTGCAAATTTTGGGTTTGGTTTGTTTTTCTAGTTCCTTGAGTTGTGACAAGAACAGTATGGAGATTCCTCAAAGAACTAAAAGTAGACTTACCATGCGATCCAGCAATCCCACTACTGGATATCTACCCAAAGGGAAAGAAGTCATTATATCAAAAAGATACCTGCACCCAAATGTCTATCATAGCACAATTCACAATTGCAAAGATATAGAATCATCCTAAGTGCCCATCAGCTGAGGAGTGGATAGAGATAATGTGGTATATATGTACCATGGAGTACAACTCAGCCATAAAAAGGAATGAAATAACGTCTTTTGCATCAACTTAGATGGAACTGGAGACCATTATCCTAAGTGAAGTATCTCAGGAACAGAAAAACCAATACAGTATGTTCTCACTTATAAGCAGGAGCTAAACAATAGGTATATATGGTCACACAAAGTGGAATAATGGACAGTGGAAACTGAGATGGGGAAAGAACGTAGGAGGCTGGGGAATCAAAAACTTCCTGTCGGGTACAACATACACTATTCAGGTAACAAGTACACTAAAAACCGTGATTTCACCAGTATGCAGTTCATCCATGTAACAAAAAATACTTGTTCTCCCTGAATCTTTTAAAATAAAAATAAATATATAAAAAATAAAAATAGGCTTTATTAAAAATTAAAATGATTATAAATATAACAAGAAAAATAAATGCTGTTTTCCCTGCTTTTTTGTACTTTTGAGTTACAGGTGATATACTGTCCTTAACTGTGACACTTTGGAACATGGTCCTACTTTGTATGACTAATATCCAGCCTGTGTCACTCCTGACCTCACCATATAACCTCACCGTGCGAGTTTGACAGCATCCAAACTGGTTTATACGTTGTTGAAAAAAGTGAGTCCACTGATCTCGCTCTTGGCTGTCACTATAATGTCAAATCGCCATAAAAGTTTCTAAACACTCTCTATGTCCTTATTTATCACAGACCAAGCAACAAATGATTTGTAGACTGGAATCCTTGGAGTAACATTGTTCTAGGAACTATTGGAGAATATAAATAAATGTAGAAACACTTAAAATATTAGATAGCAATAAAATGTTCAATAGCTTAAAAGGGTAATAGAAGAGATGCCCCTGTACAGCATCCAATTAATTGGCATATAAATTTTTAGAGACAGTAGTTATCCCAAAAGTCCAGTGGAGGGAGACAGATCACTTCCAGCTAGAGGTGCCAAGAAAAGTCTTATGGAGATGGTGGGACTAGAAATATTTCTTAAAGGATGATAAAATGTTTAAAAATAGAAAATAGATCAGTTTTACTGGTAATTTTTATAAATCTTAATGTAAACTTAAATATTAGTCATACTAGTTGGTAATGTAATCAGCCCTCCCTATCTATGAATTCCTTATCTGTGGATTTGACCAACCATAAATAGAAAATATTCAAAAAAAAAATTTGTATCTGTGCTGAATGTGTACAGACATTTTTGGTCATAATTCCCTAAACAATATAATATAACAGCTATTTACATGGCATTTGCTTTGTATTAGGTATTATTAGTAATCTAGAGATGATTTAAAGTATATGAGAGGATGTATGTAGATTATATGCCATTTTATATCAGGAACTTGAACCTCCAAGAATTTTGGTATCTGTGAGATGTCCTAGAACCAATCCCCCATGGATACCAAGGAATGACTGTATATAAATACTGATATTACTACATAAATCTTAAGATCAGCCTATGATTGCAAAGGGAACTTCCTTGCTTGTGTTCTTTTTTAAAAAAATAAATTTAAAAATTTAAAAATAAAAGTCTTTGTTCTTTAGAATCATTACAAATTTCCTGGTGATTACTGTGTTTGAACTGGATTCTCCATAAGTGGGAATCTCCGTAAGGTTCCTTTAAAGGCTCTGTTTTGCAGATGTTGTTTTGTAATATGGAATCAATCCTTGCCAGCAGAGTGTAGTTTATATTGAATCACTTCCTTTGCAAGAGAATTGACTGCAGGATCCTTGGGGTTAGGGTCATTTTTTTTCATTGTTTTGCACAGCATATTAACCTATTTATGGCGTTAGGACTTTCTGATTAGTCATGACCAGAAATTAAATAGGAATTATTATTACACCTGTCAGCTGGCAGTGTGGTGGGTTGTATACAAGCTATAGATGATTTTTTTCTCCAAACCAGCTTCATTATTTTAAAAGTCTCATTTTAAAATAGGATAATATCCCTTTAAAATCCATATTTCCAGCTTCTCTTGAAAAATTAGTCTGGCACAGCTCAGGCCATATTTTGGAATAGCAGCTACTCACTTTATACAGGGCCATGCTGTCACAGTCCCCACCGCCCTGTTTGGCTTCCTTTCTGTGTCACTTGTCTGTCTTGATGTCTTAGTTTGATTACTGGACTAGTGTGTAACAATGTGATTTACCCATCAAGTCTAAAATCACGAACAAAACAAAGCCTTCAGCTTTTCCAGAACCACCAGATACCTTTCCTAACTTGAATTATGCATCATTTGAAGAACAAAATGATATATAATTCTTTCGTTGAAATGAATTGGTTGATCTCAGAAATAGATTATTATAATCTGTATATATAAATGAAACAGACACATATGTATACATTTGTTATATATATACACTGGTGTGTATGTGTATACGTACACACATGCACATACATATATGTGAGCATAAGACAAGTAAGAAAACATGTTAATAATTGGGGAATCATCTGAGTGAAGGATATTTGGGAGTTCTATAATGCTCTTTTTATAACTTTTAAGTTTGAAATTATTTCAATATGAAAATTATTTTTAAAAGTCAAAGCTAACTCTCAGCTACAGATTTTTAACAGTGAGAAAGATTTTTTCCTTCCCTAAGTGATTAATCTTTGTCAGATTAGTCAGATTTTGAGGAAAGGGAAAAATTTAAGGCCAACTTAATTGATACCATGTTTTACAAGTTGTTTCTCAGAAAAAAATATTTTTCTCTAACTGATATTAAGAATAAAACAAAAAATATTTTTGTATGCATCAACAACTGAAACTGTCTCTGTATCCAATTGTTAGTACCCTAGTAAAGCATAAATAAATGTGTTGCTTCTCTGTATCCAAAGAGGGACCTTATTAGCAAAATATATACATATGTGCTGATGTGTAGGGACCCACATATTAGATATTTTAAACAAGTGACCCATGCCGTCCGCAGAGCATAGATTTGAGCTATTTGTTCATTTGTGGTGAAGAATTTGTGCCCATTCATTGCCATTTTCTGGTCTCCCTTGTAATCAATGGTGCACGTCTCCTAGAAGGCTGGTCAGGATAAAAGCTGTAGACCACACAGCCACAACAGAGAACAAAGATAGTCAACAATGCAATTCATTCTCCTATGGTCCTCAATAAACTAAATTATTTATCCAAGATTTGAATAGGGAAGGCCCGTTTCAGTTGGTGGCATTATCCTTTGACATGTTCTTGTCATTCTTTGAGAACTTTCTTACTTTCTGGCTCATTAAGATATTCCAGGCTTATCTGTGCTTTCCCTGACCCAGTGAAGGAATCAGCCGTTTCTCCAAAAGGCCTTGGTTCCTTTTATTATAGTGTGGCATTTAGAAATCAAGATCTGGGTGGTGTGCATGGTGGTCGCTACTGGTGTATTATTGCTCTTAGAATTTCTCAGCAGAACTAGGGAGGAGGCTAGGGAATGTATACACACATATACATATATACATATGCCTATATCTATTTGTCTATTGATATGATATGGATATCTCCCATTTCAATCCAACACCATGTTTTTGTTTTTTGTTTGTTTGTTTGTTTGTTTTAACACCATGGGGTTTATTTTAGCCTTTTCTCTTTCATATTTGTAGTTTCCTTCTACAGTAGTGCTAAACCTGACTCCCATTATCCTTAATATATTCACTTATTTTCTCAATGCTCCTGTATGTAACTAATTTCCCCCACCCTGTGGGGCATCTCCAAGATGCCTACCCTGCTGGACAGCTCAGCCACACCAGTGGAATCCTTACCCTGGCCCCACCACACACACAGTGAGCCAGCTGAATCCTCAGCCCTGGCTCTGCCAAATATACTGGCCATGCTGACCGAAACCTTGACTTTTTAAACTTAGATGAATTATAAGCAAAAACTCAAGACAAAGTATTTCCTGAAATTTTAAAATAAGAATATTAATATTTTTATTTATTCAATCACATCATTTAGTTTAAATTCTTATTCACAGAAGATAATGGACCTTCTTTAAGTAAAGATTTGAAAATAATGCTATTTGTAAGTAAGCTTAGCTTTTCTTTTACTTTTTTGAAATGTCATATTAAGAGATATTTAGAGAAACTATTTACTGACTGAATGCACAAGATTGAACTAGAGGAGAGCTACTTTCTTTTTTTAAAGTTTTATTGTTTTGATTGACAATAATACTATTTATGGGGTACAATGTGATGTTTCGGTACATGTATACATTGTGGGATGATCAAATCAGGCTAATTAGCATATCCATTACCTCAAATATCTATCATTTCTTTGTGGTGAGAACATTTAAAATCCTCTCTTTTAGGTATTTTGAAATATACAATACATTATCATTAACAACAGTTATCGCACTGTGACTTTTTCCTCCTACCTAACTGAAACTTTGTACCCTTTGACCAACATCTCCCAATTTCCCATCCAACCTCCCCAACCCCCTACCCACTTCTGGTAACCACCATTTATCCTCTGCTTCTGTGAGTTCAACTTTTTTAAATTCCACATATAAATGAGGTCATGTGGTATTCATCTCTCTGTGCCTGGCTTATTTCACTTAATATAATGTCCTCAGGGTTCATCCATGTTGTTGTAAATGACAGAATTTCTTATTTTTTAAAGGCTGAATAGCATTCTATTATATATATACCACATGTTAAAAATCCATTCATCTGTTGATGGACACTTAGGCTGTTTCCATGCCTTGGCTATTGTGAATAATGGTGCCGTGAACATGAGAGTGCAGGCATATCTTTGAAATACTGATTTTAATGCTTCGGGTATATACCTAGTAGTGGGATTGCTGGATCACGTGGTACTTCTATTTTTAGTTTTTTGAAGAACCTCCATACTGTTTTCCAAAATGGCTGTACTAATTTATAATGCCACCAATAATGTGTAAGGGTTCCCTTTTCTCCACATCCTACACTTGTTATCTTTCATCTTTTTGATAATAGCCAATCTAAGGGGCGTGAGGTGATGCCTCATGTGATTTTAATTTGCCTTTCTCTTAATGATTAGAGATGTTGAACATTTTTATGTGTTGGCCATTTTGAGTTCCTTGTATATTTTGGATGTTAGCTACTTATCCAGTGTATGGTTTACAGATATGTTCTTTCAGTCTATGGGTTGTCTCTTCACTCTATTATAATAATTGTTTTCTTTGCTGTGCAGAAGCTTTTTAGTTTGATGCAATCCCATTTGTCTTATTTTTGCTTTCGTCGCCTGTGCTTTTGAGCTTGTGTCAGAGAAATCACTGTTCGGACCGATGTCACGGAGTTTTTCCCCTGTATTTTCTTCTAGTGGTTTTATAAGTTCAAGTCTTATGTTTAAGTCTTTAATCCATTTTGAGTCAATTCTTATATAAGCGGTAAGATAGGGTCCATTTTCATTCTTCTGTGTGTGGATATGTAGTTTTCCCAACACTCAAATTATTGAAGAAATTGAGGACAGCTACTTTTTGAGGACAGCCAGAGCTTTTCTTATGGCCTATGAAGCTCAGAATGCACTCATGGTTGGGGTGACACCTAAACAAAAAAATAAATATTATAATACTTGTCTTAAATTGGCAACCAGTCCACCTACATAAATTCCTTTCTTAGTTTGATCTAGCAATAAAAAAAATTTAATTTCTGCTAGAGGAGCTAAGAAAAAAATAGGGAAGATTATTTGTTTTTTCCATTTCCTGATGTATTTTATCTGTTTTTAGTTTTTGACTCTTTTCTTTGCCACTGCATTCTTATTCTCTTAGTTCACTTCCTGATGTCTGGTATTCGTGAGTATAGACAACACTTGGTTATTTTCACAAGTGGAGAAGGACTGACTGGATAAACCAGAGTAATAGATTATCCAAATCATGCCTGTCTTTGGAGTATATTGATTTTTATAATATGAATATGTGCCTGCTTAATACTTTGAGGTTTTAATAATGAATCTCTTAATGGTTCCAGGTTCCTCCTCCATTAGTAAAAGTTTCCTTGGGCCCCACAGCAGTGTACTAGGAATAAGTAAAAATAAAAATAAATCTGATTCACAGTTTCTTAGGAAGCTTGATAACAATATAGGAATAAAACTGTAAAATGCATATCTGAAGTATCATTTAAAGATGGAAAACTCTTGGCAGAGTTTGCAGGTAATAGTTGATGTCTTTCATCTTTTATATATTCTTTAAACCCCTTCAAATTCAGCTTCCTTTTCCTTACCTTAATAACTCATTCCCAAAATGAACAGCCATCACTGAGGGGCCCCAGTGAACAGGTTTTGATATTTCACTTGGGGATGCCATCTGACATTCTCAACTTCCCTTTAGGAGCTGTTGGCATCAGAGGAGTTACAATATTACCAGATTAGCACCATGAAAGTTCCATGTTTCCACACATTCCTGACATTGAAATAATGAGTGTGCCAGTTTAACCTCCCTTGATCCTGTGAGGCTACTGTCCTCAATCCAAAAGTGAGGCCACCCACGTGACAGAAGCCCTGCACTGTTGAAGGAAAAAACAAGGTAACCCCTCACTCTTAGACACAAAGTTCTTTTTTTTTTTTTAAGAAAAGATAAATTCCAGCCAAAAGAAAATGCCAAATATTATAAGAAGTATAAGGATAATGCAAAATATAAAAAGTCTTAAAAGCTTTCCATGAGGAGACATAGCCTTATGGATGTTACAGACTTCTGACAAGGAGAAGCCAAGCAGAGCCAGCAGAAAGGGTCTCTGGCACTTCATTCATTCATTCATTCATTCATTCAATAAATATTTTGACTAGTTTTAAAATCCTCTGCTCAGTTCTATGGTGGCTATTAGTTCACCCCAACAAAAACAATAGCCAAATGAGTAACTTAGGAGCATCTGGGAAACTTTCCAGTTTTCCTACTCATAAAATTCTTTCTGTATTAGAAATAGATTCTCTTCCCAGGCCAATGAAAACTTTGCTTTGTAATTCAGATTTCTCCCAGCAGAGATGATGGCTAAATGGTTGACTTAAATGTGTCATAATTCCTTTCTTACCTGTAACTGGGCACATGATGTCAACAAAAGAGAGTTTGGGAAGATTTTCTATTAATATCTAGTAAACTGATGATTAGCAACATACATGAAAAATTCTACGCAAGAGTAGGTACATAATAAAAGTTAGTTTAATGTGAATGTTTACTGAACTTTTTAAAAGAGGTATTGTCACAGTAAACCGAAGTGAAAATGATTCACTTGTTTGTCTTTAACCATTTATTTCCCTTCACGGTCTCTTGCCACAACTCTCATACTTGGGGGATAAGTTCCGAGACTCCAGTGGATGCCTGAAATGAGGGATAGCACCAAACCCTATGTATACTATGTTTTGTCCTATGCATATATACCTGTGATAAAGTTGAATTTATAAATCAGACACAGTAAGATTAACAGCAATAATAATAAAATAGAACAATTATAACAATATATTATAATAAAAGTTATGTGCATGTGGTCTGTTTCTCCCTCTCTCTCAAAATATTTTAATATTTTTGGACCGTGGTTGTCCATGGGTAACTCAAGCCATGAAAAGTGAAACTGTGGATGAAGGGGGACTGCTGTACAACCTAGCCAGTACCCAAAGCTGCCTGTCTGGCTGCCTGTAGATTTTCAATAACACCTAGGAAAAGCTTTCTTTAAACACATCACAGCCTCCATGTGTTATGAATACTGAAATAGGGAATTACAGTTTTTAAAAAGTGATGTGGTATACTGATCAGGTTTTCTGTCATTTACTAAATTAGGCATAGTTATTAAAAAGTAATAGGGTATACTGGTTAGGTTTCCTGCCATCCAGAGACTCCCCATGGAGGGGAATACCTAAGTACAGTGTAAGACAGAGAGGGTTCCTACCAGTATAAATTTGAGGGAGGGAAGGACTAAGAATCCTAAGTTTATCTTCTTTGATCAAAGTCCTCAGATGTCTGCGAAATTTATTTCTTTTAAAAAGCATGCTCAATACTGTAGTTTAGGTGGCTTATAATATTTTAAATGCATAATTGTTATCAATTCATAGAATCGTGCATTCCTTAAGCACCCTTCATTTTCCTGAACAGTGTTGACTTACAAGTAAGTTAACTCCCCATTCGAGACAAAACACAGGTAACTACTTCCCCAGACATGCCAAGTAGCCAATGGCTACTGTAATGGCAAATCACTTTTAAATGGAGTGGATGAAAAGGAGTAACTACATAAATGTTGAGCCCCATGTTGGAGAAATTATATTTATTGTTGATTGAAAGAGAAAATATAGTATCACAATAGGAAAGTTTCATTGTGTTTTGGGCTAGATCTTCATTCTTGTCATTATTGAACACCCAGCATTTCATAGCTAAATAATGTCATGGTGATTTATTCATATGCTGACATTGTAAAATGTAGAGCATCTTTATTGTATTTTTTTTAACGAAATGGCCTGGGACACCAGTATTTAACCTTTTAAGGAGGGATGGTGATGTGTTTGTTTCTATTTTCTTATACCAGGCAGGTAGAATTGCTGAGTAAGTTGATGTGATTAATTCAGTTAGTAAAAAATTTTAAATAGAACCCAGATATCGCCTATCTATTTAACATATTTTTCTGCTTTTTGATTGGGAGCACATGGTCTCCTTGCAGTGTTTGCCCACCTATGCTGGGTAACAATTTCTGATTGCCCTCTCTACTCCTGTTGCTCTGTGTTTGCCATCCTCTGTGTTGTTTACTTTGTATCCAGTGGATCAGGTTTGATTTGATTATGAGAGAAGGAAGAGTGAGAAACATCTTCACTCAGATATCTCTCAGGTGTCTCAACATAGCCTGTCTGAATCACGGTCGCCTCCTACAATTTTGCTCTTCCTCTGCTGTCCCTGTCCTCATTAGTGGAGCATCACAGTCTATTAGTTGCTTATGTGAAATACCTTGACACACCTGCCTTTTTCCCACCTCTCACATCTAGTGAGTTATCCTGTCCAGTCAGTTCTACCTATATTCTTTTTTTTTTTTTTTTTTAAAGACATATTCTCACTCTGTTGCCCAGGCTGGAGTGCAATGGTGTGATCATAGTTCACTGCAGCCTCAAACTCCCGGGCTGAAGTGATCCTCCTGCCTCAGCCTCCCTAGTAGCTAGGACTACAGGCCTGCTACCATACCCAGCTCATTTTAAAAAATTTTTGTAGAGACAGGGTCTCATCGTGTTGCCCGGGCTGGTCTCAAACTCCTGGCTTCAAGCAATCTTCCAGCCTCAGCCTCCCAAAGTGCTGGGATTACAGGTATGAGCCACTGTGCCCAGCCTCTACCTCTGCTCATAAAGCTTATCTTCTTCTCTGTCTCTAGACTGCTCCATCCCAACCAAAGCCCCAGTCTTCCTTTCCTGGGACTGGTACAGTAGCTTCCTAACTAGTCCATCATCAGACAGCCAAAGGGAGCTTTCAAAAAAAAGCAAATGTGATCAACACTTGAGATAAAGTCTGAACCCCCTAAGATGCCTGCGAGGCCTTACATGTTCTGGCCCCTTGTTCTCTGCAAGAGTACGTGGTATAATCACGTGCCCTTCTTTGGACTCCTCAGAGACTTGTTCCTTCCCTCCACCAGCACAGTGCACATTGTATTGGCTCTTCCCAGAGCCCCAGCTTAATGCACGTGAGGGTGGAGTTGGGTCTGCTGTTTATTCCTCTGCCTGTGCTGCCAGCAAATGCTTGGAACATGGGTGCCAGTAATGATTGGTCGAATGAACAAATGAATACAAATAAAATTAAAGACATCAATGATATTTAAAGTTAATATTTTTCTACAAGGCATGCCTTAATATATAATAGAAATGTGTTTTGAAAAAACAAGCATTACCTAAAAAATGTATACATAAAAAACAAATTTTTTTTTCCTTTGCCAAAAAAAAAAAAAGAAAGATAAAAGGTAAAATAATTCAATCTGGCATCTCCTGATCACTTTTTCTGGTTAACTACCTTTTATTGCTGCTCACATGAAGAGATGTTGCACTAGGAGGAGAAAACCAAGAGATGAACTCAAGAAGTCAGTAAAACCACCACCAGTGGCCCTACCTAGTTTTCTATATCCTGTGGACAGCCTAACCGTTTTCACTGAGGGCTTTGGCTTTAGAGGGCCCTATGCTTTCCAGACATGCTGCCAAGCTGGATCCCATTCACCGTGCTAACAGCAGGAACCTTTGCTGTGATGTTCAACAGAAACGTAGCACAGAGGCTGCACACTGGACTGTGGGAAGTGCCTGGAAGAAAGATGTTTCCTGCCATTCTGACGACTTACAGTCATTGCTCCTAATAAAAACAGGACTTCGTATTATTGTGCTGTTACCATGCACCAGTGGTGTGCTGAGCACTTTAGGTGGAGTGTCTCATTTCTTGTAACAATCCTGAGAGGCAGGTGTTATTGTCATCCCACTTTTCAGATGAGGAAAGTGAGGCACAGAGATTATACAACTTACACATGATCATAGAGCTAGTTGGTGCTGATCTGCAGTCAAATTCCAGAGCCCACTTGTATAATCAATACGCCCTTTCCTCTGCTGTCAGTGGGCCTGGGAATCCCCATATGCTGCATTGGTGGACTGTGGTGATGCTTCTCAAGTGTTCTCTTCCAGGTTGTGAATTCTAGGCTTCAGTACGTTAATGAAAGTTCAAAATAAAACACCCATTCAAAATCATCTCAAGACAGTGTAAGCCAAGAAGTGTCTAGAACTATCTATGTGAGATGGTATAATCACATAAATAATTCAAATGTCAAGCAACATAATTGTTAGAAAGTCTCCTTTGAGCCCTCCCACTCCTCCAGCTAGATTAGTAGCCTTTTCTAAGCTTCCATGGCATTCTTTGTGTCTTTGTTATTGCCTTAAATCTTTTCTGAAACAGTACAAGTGGGTGAGTGAGTGAGTAAGTGTGTGTGTGTGTGTGTGTGTGTGTGTGAGAGAGAGAGAGAGAGAGAGAGAGAGAGAGAAAGAGACAGGGGAAAATGAGAACAAGAAGGGAATGCTAAGTAAAAAATACCTAATTTTTAAACCCTCTATCATTGTGCTTAATCTGCAGTCAAATTCATGGCATTGTCTGTTTATGTAAACTTCTGAATACAACATAATACCATGTCTTATTCCTCTCAAGCTCTTGGCATGGTGCCTGGCACATGGGCACTTACTAGTTACTCAGATGTTTATGCATGCACACAATCAGTAACTAGCAGAGCCAGGATTCAAACCCACGGCCCGAGGACTGTGTGACTCTAAAGCTCATAATCTTTCCAAGACATGGTCCCTACCCATCTCAGAAGTGCACAGTCTAACAAAGGAGATAAAACTAATTGACTCCGTCACATCGAGACCATGATTTTGCCAAAAGAAGCAGAAACAAGATGCTTTCACTTTTGGGAAAGATTCTCATCTAAGAACTGGGAGGGTACACTGAACCTTATTAAAAGTTGGCAGTAACCTAATGAACATTGCAAAAGCTAGGGTGCCTCAGTGAAGAAAGGGGTCAAAGTTTTGTGTACTTTGAAAATAAAACTCTGCAATATAGGCTGTCCTTTTGAAGTGAGCCAGTATCAGTTAAAAAACCCACACCCAGGAAACAGAAACTCTCATACATTGTAGGTGGAAGTATAAATTGGTACAAACTCTTTGGAGAATAATTTGGCAATAATTATTAAATTTAAATTGCACATACCCTTTGAACCAGAAATTTCAATTCTAGAAATATATTCTACAGGTTTACATACACATATACACAAAAAAATGTATACCATATATTTATACTTGTATTTTTCATAGTAATAAAAGATTGGTAACAACATAAATGTCCAATAATGACTCATTAAATGTGTTATTGTATATTCACCCATGAAATGGAATACTATGTAGGTGTAAAAAATTAGACTTTAATCTACTTACATGAGAATTTTGCCACAATAAATATTTTAATTAGAGAAAAAATATTGCCATTCATGTTAAAAACTGTATGTATCCCTATGTTTGTGTATGCATAAACTATTTCTAGAAGAATTCACAGGAACCAGCACAGCAGTTGCCTCTGAGGAGGGAAGCTATGTGAAAGATTGAGAGAAGCACTTTTTACTATCTATTTGTTTATATTTTTTGAGTCTTTTACTAAGAGTCTATCTTGCCTGTTCAAAATTAATAAATTAATGAATATTTAATTTCGCTATATAAGGAGGCTTGGAAGTTGGATTTTTATTAGCAACTTTCCATTTTGATATAATTTCAAATTTACAGAAAAGTTGCAAGACTACTACAAGAAACCCCCTTTTATTCTTTACCAATTGTTTACATTTTGCTCTGTTTGGTTCTCAATTTCTCTTTGTTTATATTTTCATATATGCATGTAATTCTGTTTTTTAAACCATTTGAGAGTAAATTGGAAACGTCATGTTCCTTTACCGTAAATAGTTCAAGATGTCTTTCTTAAGAACAAGGACATTTTCTTATACAACCAGAGTACAATTATCAAAATCAGGAAATGTAACGTTGACACAATTCTAGTATATAATTCATAGCTCATGTTCAGATTTTGTCTTTGCCCTGTAATATCCTTCATAGTAATTTTCCCCCAGTCTAGGATTCAGACCAGGAGGGTGCTTTGCATTTAGTTGTCATGTCTCTTTAATTTCCTATAATCTGAAACGTCAGTCAGCCTTTCTTTGTTTTCTTGCTTGTGCCCATTTCCAGTTATTGTGTGGAACGTCCTTCAGTTTAGGTTGTCTTATGTTCCTCCTGATTAGATTCAGGTCATGTGTATTTGGCAGGGTACCACTAAAGTGATTGTTGTGTCTCTCTCACTGCATGCCATTGGGAGGCACTGTTGTAGTCTGGATTCCTGGCCTCGTGGTTACAGGAGATAAGGCCTCCTTCAGGCACACCTAAAAGCTTTCAGGTCATTTATGCAGCCCTTGATCTGGGAGTTCAAATCCCAGAGCTCATCCTTTTCTTTCACCGCATTGTCCAACGACATTAAGAGCAACCAGCTAACCTCATTATATTCATTAGATTTCCAGAAATGTTCAGAAGTACCATATGCACAGTCACCTAGTTCCTTGCTTCTTACAAGTGGTTGATTAGAAGTGTGCAATGCAGATATGTTGCACACCTTTGTTGCCAGATCACACCGCATAGACTATCAGTGCCGTCTTTACTACTGGAAAGTCATTAGCCTCTTCAGTCAGATTAGAGAGCCAATTCTATAAACCCCAGAACGAATTCAGAAAACTCATCTTTAAAATTCTATTCCTCCAGAACTACTCTCAGTACCAAAATCTTTATTAGTCTAGGTTCTCAAGAGAAACAGAACCACTCGCCAATTCTACATGGAGATACAGGTAAATATGGAGATACAGATATAAAGAGATTTACTATAGGGCATTGGCTCATGCGATTGTAGAGGCTGGAAAGTCCAAGATCTGCAGCTGGCAAGCTGGAGACCCAGGGGAGACAATGGCACAGCTCCAGGCTGAGTCCCAAGGCATGAGATCAAGGAGTGCTCTTAGTGTAAATTTCAGTCCAAGTCGCAGTCCAGGGCCAGGAGAGGGCTAACGCCCCAGCTCAGAGAGTCAAGAAGAGAGAGAAATTCTTTCTTACTTTTAGCCTTTTATTCTATTTAGGGGCTTCAATAGATTGGATCATGGCCACTCACTCTGGGGAGGGCAATCCGCTTTACTCAGTCTACCAATTCAAATATTACTATCATCCCAAAACACCTTCCCAGACACACCCAGACATAATTTTTAATCAAATATTTGGGCATCCTGTGGCCCAGTCAAGCTGACACATGAAATTAACCATCACAGGCACTTATCTCAGTTTGTTCTAATGTTGGTGATACTAACTTTGAGCCCTTGGTTTAAATGGTCACAAGGTTAATCTACTGTAAAGTTATCTTTTGTTGACATTCTACCCTAAGGAAGAGCTTTTCCTTCTCTCTTCTTCATTTCTTTCTTTCTTTATTTCAGTATGGACTCATAGATTCTTATTTTATTCAATGGATTGTAATCTGTTACTGACATTATTTTAGTGTTCATGTGGTCTGACATGGGTCCCAGTGGAAGCCCATTCAATCTGGCTTCTGTGTCCTTTTGACATTCTTTGAGCACTTTCCTACATTCTGTCTCAGCAGGATATTCCAGCCTCATCTCGTGCTTTCCCAAGGAGCTCTGAGTCCTTTCAGTTAAGAAGAATGGTATCTATAAGCTATCATCTGGATGTTATTGCTTCCCTAAGTGGACAGAGCTAGAAAACATGTGTGTGCATATATGTCTCTTCCTCTCCCTCTCCCGTCTCTTTGCCCCCATATACCGTGAGTTTGTATTGATACTTCCAATTTCAGTTCAACCCACATATTTTGTAACCTTCTTCTCCAACAGTGAAAAACATATCTCAGAGGTTGAGTTGGAGTAGGCACTATTTAATTTTATTTTTCTGGAATAAAAATAAAATATAAATTTATATTTATATTATGTGAAGTTACCCACATAAAAAGAAGAATATGTTCTGTCAGGATACGTGGATATGGTCCATATTTTAAAAACCAGGTGACATCTTGCTGTATTTTATCTGCCACCCCATTCCATTTCTGAAAGTCATAAGGGTCACACACACAAAAAAGAAGAAAAAGTGAAACTAACTACAAAAATAGGAAAAAAAAAGGGTAACGATGGCAGGTGATTTAAGGTTTTCCACACCTGATAGCCTCAATTTTATCTATAACATACAAAACCATTTTCTGAGAGAGTGGAGGTGGGCTTTAAGGGACTCATTCATTCATTCATTCATTTTTTTTTCATTCTTCAAATATTTAATCATCTCCTACTAAGTGCCATGCCCTGTATTGCATGCTGACAATAAAACAATGAACAAGATTGGTATGGTCTCTATACCCCTGGAGACAGGCAATAAACAAGTAAACAAAAAACTATTTGTGATAATTACTGCAAAGGAAACAAACACATGTTGGGGTGATGGGGGATGGGAGGAGTTGAGATGGGCAAAGAACTTGTATTCCAGCCCAGAGCACACAGCGGTCAGACAGATGGCATGGGATGAACCAACATTTGGGTGTCAGAGTGGCTCAAGATTGAGGCTTTCTATCGAAAAGATTTAAGACTAGGAATGTACAGTAAGATTTATATTTTAAAATCACACTACTGTATGGAGAATGGGTTGAAAGGGGGTTGAGGGTGGTATGAGCAAACTAATTAACTTTCGCCAATAATGGTGGCTCATGCCTGTAATCCCAGCACTTTGGAAGGCTGAAGTGGGAGGATTGCCTGAGGCCAGGAGTTTGAGACCAGCCTGGCAACATAGCCTCCATCTCTACAAAAAATAAAAAAAAATTAGCCAGGCATGGTCTATATGGACTATATGCCTATGGTCCCAGCTACTTGGGAGGCCGAGGCAGGACTATAGCTTGGGCTCAGGGGTTCAAGGTTACAGTAAGCTGTGATGACACCACTGACTACTGCACTTTACACCCTGGGCAACAGAGCAAGATCCTGTCTCTTATAAAAAAATATATATATATATATTTTTTTTTTTTTTATTTTTTTTTTTTATTTTTTTTTTTGCTAACACTGTTCACTGGCAAAACTCTTGATGTACGGGTGAAGAAATATGTCTTATTATTGATTTGATCTCCATTTCTTTAACCGTAAAGAAGAATGAAACGTATTTTCATGGAATTTATTTTGGTGTAACTAGTTGTATTCCTGGAGTTGCTGTAACAAATCACCACAAACTGGGGAGCTTAAAACAAAGAAATTTATTGTCTCACAGTTCTAAGGGCTAAGAAGTCCAAATTTAAGGTGTCTGCAGAGCCGTGCTCCCCCTGAAACCTGCAGAAGAGAAATCCTTCCTTGCCTCTTCCTGAGGCTGGTGGTGGTCACCAGTCCTTGGTGTTCCTTGGCTCGTAGCCGCGTTCCCCCCGTTTCTTCCTGTCGTCCTGCAGTGTTCTCCCTGTCTGTCTGTGTCGTATTTTCCTCTTTTTATTACGACACCAGTCATGTTGGATGAGTATGTGGATATGATGGATATCCATATAATAAAGGATAAGGATATAATATGGATATTATTACAATTTCATTTTCCTTTTCTCTGCCTTTTTTTCTTGTCTCTATTTTCAGCAGTGTCTGTTCTCCTCTTTGTGTCTTTTAGTATGATCTTCATTGCTGTGTTTTTTTTTTTTTCGTTCCATTTTTTTCTTGGGCTCTACCAGCCTATGTCTTTAAAAAAAATGATTTTAAATAGATTTTTCTTTTTTTTTAAAGCTATTTTCTTTGATATCTTATTTCAGAGGGCCATATTTTCTTTACATTCTTTGCTTTCATACATAAATATTTTTTCATAATTTTTCTGTTTTATGACATACTTCTTTTCGGGGGGTATTCTTGATCTGCCTTTTGTCTGTCAGATTTTTTACCTCCTTTTTTCTTGTAACATCTTACCATGGGCCCCATTCTGGTTCACTTCTCATTACTGTCATCTTCGAATAGGTGTAGTTAACTGCCGGGGCAGTTAGCTACTGAACAAACGTGCGCTGAGTTTGGTGGTCTGCTCATCCTTCGTTTTCTCCCCAGTGCGCGATCCTGAACTGGCAGGAAGCTTGCCTGACTAGCAAGCAAGGCCCCGAGACATGTGTGCCTGAGATTCCTGGGGGTCTTTTAGCATTGCCTCTTTCATTGATCAAGATTATCTGCTGCAGAGCAGTTGCACCTACTTTTTCTCTTTTACCTCACCACTCTGACAGCCCGGTTTTTTTTTTTGTTTTGTTTTTGTTTTTTTTTTGAGACAGAGTTTCACTCTTTTGCCCGGGCTAGAGTGCCATGGCATCAGCCTAGCTCACTGCAACCTCAAACTCCTGGGCTCAAGCGATCCTCCTGCCTCAGCCTCCCGAGTAGCTGGGACTACAGGCATGCGCCACCATGCCGGCTAATTTTTTCTATATATGTCATTTTTAGTTGTCCAGATCATTTCTTTCTATTTTTTAGTAGAAACTGGATCTCACTCTTGCTCAGGCTGGTCTCAAACTCCTGACCTTGAGCGATCCACCGCCGTGGCTCCAGAGTGCTAGGATTACAAAGGCGTGAGCCACCGCACCCAGCCTGACAGCCTGCTTTTTGAAGAAATGTAATTTGTACTCACTTCTGCATTTATCCCCACCTTGCAGCTAGCTGAAATGTCAAATGGAACTAATTTTGTTCGAAAGCCACCTGTATACAGAGACCTTGCCATTCTTAGCAAAAGATTTTTGGTTTGGCTACTCAGGAACTGCGACCTACTTTTGGAGAACTCTGCTCCAGTGCCAGAGATTTGCAGAGGGATATTCTCTTAGCCACCTTCCACTAGCTCTGGTTTCCACAGCATTCCACAATCTTTCTTCAGAGAGTGTGCTTCAGAGTTGTCACTAGTTTTTTGTTTCATAGTAGGTGATTTTTTTTTCCTGTTTTGTTGTTCTCCCCGTTGATTTTCAGGGGGTAGAATAGAGCCAAGGAATCATTATTCTCCTTCAATGTGAGTCCCTTGGATGGTGTTTGAAGTTGCTAATGGACTCAACCCTAGAGAACTTGAAAACTTAGAGATCAGGAGAAAATGAGATTGAGAAGGGAAAACCAGAGAAGTAGGAGGAAAACCAGAGAATGTGGCCACACAGAAGCCAAGAAAAGAATGTGTCGAGGGATTGGGAGTCAGTGTCAGATGCTGCTGAGAAACTAGGTAAGGTGAGGACAGAACATCGACTGATGAATTTAGCAGTTTCATTGGGAACTTACTTTGGGAAGTTTGATCAAGATTTATGGAAGTGCAGAAGTGGAAACCAGACAGGAGTTGGTTGAGGAGATAATAAAAGGGGGGAAAATGGCATGTGTAGATGGACATCTCTCCTGAGAAATGTGAATGTTGATAGCAAATTAAGATTTCATTTGCATTGAAAAGGGAAGGAAGACAGGCTCAGTGTGATTAAGCAAGACCTATTCAGAAAGTATATGTTCCTCATGAAATAAATGAGTAATACTTATATGTGAATAAAGATTTTATTAAATACAATACCTAGTGGACCATTCACAGGGAACTTCCTCCTGATTATAATTGACTCCATGTATTTCACAAAGCCAACCAAGGGTAACACTGAGTCCTGTTATTGGGTGAATCTAACTTAGGAGCGTCAAGAGTACGTTTGAAATACAGTCATCTGAAATAAATTCCTTTTTCTCTTCTGCCTAGCTCAAGGTTAAATATCTTTTTGTCCTTTCTGTTCAGTAAGTTTCAAATTGAAATAACTCGAGTTTCTCTTTTCTCATTTCTACTATCATCCCCTCATTGAGCACCTTATTGACCTCTTTATCTTGTTTCCAAACACATCCAATTTAAATTTCCTCAGCCTGGTTTTCAAAACCCACCGTATCATATGAAATCTGAGTCCATGGCACTTTCCCAACTGCTCCCCACACCCCCCAACACGAGCTCTCTGCTCTGGCTGGGCCAGCCATGGTGCAGTTCTGCACACCCCGCCCTCCCTGCAGTGTCTCAGCTTCTCTGGAGGGCTGTGCACGTCCTCTGTCCATGCCTGATCTGAAGGAGCCGCTTACATCTTGACTTCCCATTGTAGATGGTCTTGTATATAAGTGACATGTGCAAATTTACAAAACTACATTTTTTTAACAAAATAATGTTTCAGAATTCATGTACAATGGACTGTTGTTCTCCAAAGGCATTGCCTTTATATATTCTTCATTGCTACTCATTAATTCAAAACTTTTTAAAACCCATTTGTTTCATTTAGAAGCCAATGAAAATATCTGGCCCTTTCAATAAATATTTTTAAGCTCCTTAAGGAAATCAAGTTTTAAAAAATCAGCTGCTATTAAGCTATTTTAACCATTTGGGGAGTTCTAAAGGGGAAAAAAATAAGCAAAGACTATAAAACTGGTGCTGGAGACAGGGTATCAGGAATGACTTCATAGAGGAGCTGGTGCTTAGGCTTTTGGAGAATGAGTGGCAATCTGGCTAGCACACGGGGGAAGAATGGATGGGGAAAAGGTATTCCAGGCAGAACGAATCTCATGGGCACAACCATGAAGGCATGGAGCCCTTGGGAACCGTCAACAGCTCACTAATGTGAGAGCAAGAGTCACAGAGACAGACAGAGATGCGGGAAGGTTTTGGTGGAAGTGGTGTTGGTACGTAGGAGTCGAGCGAAGAGAAGCCCAGAGGCCAGACCCCATGTGCCTTGTTTGTACGTTACTCTTAGGGTTCCTCATTCCAAGGGGTTTGTTGTGATAATCCTTGCCACTATAGTACATACTTTTATTATCTT
Source organism: Avahi laniger (assembly GCA_963575035.1). NCBI lineage: Eukaryota > Metazoa > Chordata > Mammalia > Primates > Indriidae > Avahi > Avahi laniger. Next base: position 36,899 of record CAUYSK010076094.1, read on the forward strand.
CACTATCATACTATGTTGTTATTATTTATTTACAATACATATTTATTTATAATACTTCCCTGTTCTTTTCTCCCTTTAAAAAAATGTCGGGGTTAGGCCCAGGGTCTGACACAAAATGGATATTGAGTACATATTTGAAAATGAATTATGAAAGTTTGTCGTAAAAGGTTTGCACACAGAGGTCATAGAAACACCTTCCTTTGATGTAAGAGGAGGTGTCATCCCATTTGTCATCAAGGATAATCACTGCAGTTCCTTCGGGAAGCAAACAGCGCAGGTGCCTACATTACCTTCGTGCTTAATTTACAAAGCAAATGGAAATCTTGAGTTGATGTTAAAGTGTATACTGGCACCATCTAGTGGTGATTTTAAGACCTAACCAAATTGAAAGTTTCATATTTGATAACCAAACTTAGAATTTCAAATAAAGTAAACTTCTAATGTTTTATAACTTGCTGGAGCATTGTATTTATTATCATATTTCATTGAACCTTTGCCACTATCTTCAAGCTAATAGTTATGCATTCAATTATTTTATAAATACATGTATTTTAGTTGTATTTTACAAATATGGTGCCTAGAGGTTTTGATAAACAAAATATTTAATACTTTACTTGAAATAAAATGGAATTTTGTTTAAAAATGATCTATTAGTGGTTCTAAAAATTACCCATTGAGAAAGAAAATACATTATTGAAGAAACCTGGAAACAGAACAATATTTTAATCTCATACATTATTTGCTGTGTCTCTTAGTCACAGAGTTCCAGGCTCATGAAGTCATTTTTTTCTAATGTCCTTCTGTGCCTTTTCTTTTGTCTTCCTATTTGGACAACATTTTTTAAAACTAAAGAATCTTATTCCTTTAATTTTTTTCCTTGGAGGTACCTGTTGAGCATGTACTGCAAATTTTCAGGTTAAGCCAGAAAGACTTGGGTGGTGAATCTTAGCTTTTTATCATTTTTGTGAGTCTTCGAACATGTGTTATGTAGACATTTTGCTTGTGACTTGTAGTTGACTGACAGCTGAGGCAGGGATCAGATTATGATCACTGAATTCATTCCTCACGTGTAGGGGTTGTGATCTCAGTAGCAATTATTAATAACATAAAAACATTTATTAAACATCTCCTTCATGTATAACATAATCGGAAGCATAAGATTAAATGCCTCTTTTTTAAAAAGTACTTACCCAATGCTAGAGGGATAGAGGGGTACAGTTATCACCATTTTACAGGTAAAGAAGCTGAAACATGTGGACAGTAAGTAGCTTTCACAGGTCTCACTGCTATTAAATTTGCGGTGTGAGCATTGAGATCCAGATGTGAAGGACTCCAAATCAGTGCTCTTAGCTACCATATAAACTTTCTAACAACTGAGAGGATGCATTGAAAGCTACGATAGAAAAGTACACAGAAAACCTTAAAGGGTTTAATAACTCTTATTTAAATACATACTAACTACTTGATAAAAATCTTGGTTTTAATTTATTATTGACATTATCAGCTTCTGTTTGTTTCCATTCCTAATTATAGCTGACAGCCTTCATTCCAGCCTTAAATTCCCAGGAAGTTTAAAATTCTTGCCTGTTGGTCCCAAATGCTTAGTTCCTTCTGCTGCCCCACTGGCCATGCAGCAAGTGTGCCTGGAAATATGCTGTCTTTGGACCAGCATTTTGCCAGTCTGGGTACTTCCTTTGTTCAGCTCTTGGAGATGAGATATCCCTGTGCTTCTTGGCAGGTGCAGCATATTGGTGGCAACCGTTTGTTGTGTAGAAACATCCAAGCTCTGGGACACGTATGTTTATATGTGTGGATTACTGTGTAAATAGTGGATATATGTGGCTTTTCTAAATTTTATGTTTAAGTTTTTCTTTGGAAACATAGGTACATAAATGTGCATGATTGCAGTCATATCATATATACTGGGGCTTTTTACTGTTTTTCTGTGTCCTGTGGCCTCCTCTCACCTGCCTCGTTTCCCTCCATCCACATCACCCTACTATGTGTATAAAAATATGCATAAAACGTAACATGTATTCTTACGTGTTTTCCATTTGTACATATTCATTTATAAAATATGTCCATTTGCAGATATACTTACAAATACATATATGGGGTAGATTTTTTAACCTTTGTTTTATGGGGGGAAAGGTGGTATTGTATTATGTATACTTAAAAAATGCACATACCTTTCAACCAGTTATCTCATTCCTAAGAATCTATCCCACAGAAATAAAAGCATCAATCTGTAATATTGTATATCAAGAGTGTTTTTTGCAGTATTGTGGAATCATTGAATAAATAATGATATAGCTACATGATGGGATTTTAGGCAGTCATTAAAAAAATAAATTTGATTTATACCAGAAGTGTCTCCTCTTCCATTCTCTCTGTTACGAGTTCAATTGTTTTTATTCATTTATTGACATTTTAGTGAGATTTCAAGAGGAAGAAGAAATCAATGTATGTGGACAGTCCTTTTTGTAATTGAAAATCTAAGTAGTTTTCAAGACCTGTGTTGACTTCTGTTTCTTCTCCTCCTTACAGCTCTGCTGTTGTCTTCAACTATTTTTAGTTTTTCGCTCTTCTTACCTTTCTGTATGTTGGAAACAGGAAACTCCTAGCCTCCAACAAGTTGCATTCTTCCTTCTTTTCCTAGCTTTGAACCCCTATTGATCTTTTCTACCATCCGCATCTGAAGGGTCACAGCCTAAAACATCGTCTCTGAAAGTTGACTCAGAACTTGTGAAATGTCAGTTTAGAAATTGTCCCTGGGGTAGTTGGACTTGCTTGGAAATAAGAGACTCAGAGGAAAGAAATAGCATTTCTCTATAACCGCAGCTACTTCCTCCTTTTCTTTTGCTCCTGTACAGATTTGAAAAGGGACGCATCTACACGTTCATTGGAGAGGTTGTTGTTTCTGTGAATCCTTACAAGTTGTTGAACATCTATGGAAGAGACACAATCGAGCAGTATAAAGGACGTGAGCTGTACGAGAGACCCCCCCATCTCTTCGCTATCGCTGATGCTGCTTACAAGGCTATGAAGAGGCGATCAAAAGACACTTGTATTGTGATATCAGGTATTTGGAGGGGGTCCCCTGTATTTCCAAGGTCAGTGTGTTTAACTTATTTGGTACTCAAGGATCCAAACAATTGATTAAGCCTTTTTTTAAGGTTGGAAACCTGAGCAGTTTTATAGGAGAGAAAAAAGTAATGACCATTAAATGCCAAATTATTAAAATAATTTCTGATTACCGTCTAGTCTTGGTTCATTTACAAATACATCTTACACTTGGATGACTCCTGGCCAGTATGTAGACTAAGCAGACATGGAAAATGCTTTCTCCTATCTCAAACACATGAAAGTATTAGATGAAACATAACAAAAATTATTTTAAAAAATAGCAGAGTGAAAGCAAGAAAATTAAATACTGAGGTGCCAAAAATGAAGAAAGAACACAAAATCAGACTGCTGCATTGGAGCTAGTGTTGCAGGGCCTACAGATGCGTGGGGGCCAGAGATAGGCGTTCAGAGCTGAGGGCTCAAGCTTTAAAGCCCAGAGGAGGGAAATAGGCTACAGACCCTGTGCACCTGAGAACTGGAGCTGAACTGTCTACATAAAGTTGAGACCTTCAGGGAATCTCACGTAGTGAAATGGGACAAGAGGAATATCTGCCCACTGACCCAGGATAGCTGCTCCCAAACTGTGGAAATTTCTTTTGGTGCTAATGATACCTCACATTTGCATTAGTGGTTTTATGCTTTTAAAAACGCTTTTATGATCATTATTCCATTTGGGTTATCAAAACAACTGAGTGGTATGTAGAGCACTTGTTTTTCTACTTTATAGATAAGAATATTAAAGGTCAGAGGAATTAAGTAACTTTACTTAGTGTTGGAGTTAGAGAAATATATCCTAGGGCTACATTTTATTGAGACAAATTACAAGAACAATATTTCCAGGTTTTAAAAGGGGAGAAAGCAATTATACGCATGTGTGAAGTAAAAGGAAAAATCTCATCCCTTCGAATACCTCATTCCCCCCAAATTCCAGCAGTAACAGCTGTTAACAGTTTAGTGTTTATCCTTTTATACGTTTTCTCTGCAAGTGTAAATGCATATAGTCACAAATGCATGTGTAATTACATTATAAATGTATAATTATATTATAGAATATATTATGCTTGCTAGTATATAGCTTGTTTTTCTATTTAACAATCTATAGTGGGCATCTTTTCATTAGGATACTTAGAGAGCTAGTGCATTCTCTTTAACAATTATGTATGTTCCATTAAGTAATGAAATCATGATTTATTTACACAATTCTCTACTGATGGGTATATTATTTCCAGCTATGACATACAGTGTAATCTATAGAAATATTTTTAAAACTTTTGAAGGTTATTATTATTATTCACATTAGTATTTTTTAGTATTTCCTTAGGAGCAATTTCTACGTGTGGAATTTTGGGGTCAGAAAGAATAAACATGTAAAAATTTTGATAGATACTTCTAAATTGCTCCCTTCCTCCCACCAGTTATACCAGTTGTCAATCTTTTTCTATGATACCTTGTGGCTGGAGTTTGCTGTATTTTTCACTAAAGTTTCTCCAAAATTTTAAAAGAATTATTTTATCCCCTTTAAGATTAAAAGAAATTCTACTATAGAAAATAAGGTTATATGACCTTAGCTGTATCCACGGTTTGAATCACTACCTTATTTCTTTTCTGCTAGACTTATGATTTAATACTAATGATTTAATATTAAATCGCTGCCAAGTATTAAAACTTCAGCCTTAGTTTATCATATTTTATCTCCTGATACTTTTTTCCTGAGTAAATCTTGATTTGTAGTCTACTCATTATTTTACTGCTATAATAGTTTTATGTTTTTCAACATATTCAGATCTGTTAGAACCAATACTATATCAAAGCAGAATGAAATAACTCAAAAAAGCAAAATATCTTAATGTAACACGAGGAATTTTAAAGGAATAAACAACATCAAAATTCTAAATTATTCTATTAAAAATTAGTTTACTCTCGATTTAAATTACAACATTAATCCCTGCACAATTTTTATCCCCAGGGGAAAGTGGAGCTGGTAAAACGGAAGCCAGTAAGTACATTATGCAGTATATTGCAGCCATCACTAACCCTGGTCAGAGAGCAGAGGTTGAAAGGTAAGGGCAATCTAATAATTGGGAGAAATTCTGACTGGAGCTTCATTCTTTCTTTTTTTTTTTAAGAGACAGTGTCTCCACTCTGTCACCCAGCCTGGAGTGCAGTAATATGATCATAGCTCACTGTAACCTCTAACTCCTGGGCTCAAGTGATCTTCTGACTTCAGCCTCCCGAGTAGCTGGGACTACAGGCACGCGCCACCATGCCTGGCTAATATTTTTTTATTTTTTGTAGAGATGGGGTCTTGCTTTGTTGCCCAGGCTAGTCTCAAACTCGTGGCCTCAAATGATACACCCACCTCAGCCTCCCAAAGGGCTGGGATTACAAATGTGAGCCACCATCGTAGCCATCCTCTGTATAGACATGGCTAGGCCTAAACTCTGATATGTGTCGAGCATTTTGATGATTAAACTACTCTGATTATCTTATTGTGTATTGTCTCTGTACTTTATGTCACTGTATCTATTTCAAGATTTGTTTTTAATAGAAAAATACTGCTATGGGAATCTTTGCCTAATTATGAGACAAAAAAATTACTCTGAAACGGGTGAAAGCGTCCCCATTCTGGTTTATAACTGCTGCCTTAGATGTGGCCAGCAGCCATTATAATTTACACTGATGGGTTTTATTGTTCAAGCTCTCACGTGTTCCTCGCTCTTTCTAACACCGAGTGAAGCGGAGCTCTGGAAAGCAGACCCATACCTTCCCATCATCATTACAACCAGAACCTACTGATACTGGAAGTTCTAAAAAGATTCATTTTCTAAAAGGGTTTCATGCCGTACCATGCTGCTGCTCACAATACGATGTGCAAGGAAGCTGGTCTGTCCTGTCCAGGGCCCAGCATTTAGGACAGTGCTGGCACATGGTATTTGCTTAATAAATATGTAAGGAATGAATGGTTGGGTTTAAAAGACATGTGGCTATAAAGCAGTATGGCTTCACTTCCTTATGCAGTGTGGCTTTTTTGAAGAGAAAAAAAGCATTTTCCTAATTGGCTACTTTGAAGCTTGACATCGATTTACTAAAGAGTCATACCTCATCTACACATGACAACCTTCAGTTTTATAAATAGACAGGATGCTGGGTTGATGTGAATGAAGGGAATTTAAACTCTACTACCCTACGTGGGCTTTCTAATTTTCATCATAATTGGACTGGAGGGCAAAAGAGGCATTTTTCTTGATTGTAACATATCCCTGCTTCTGACTCTGACTTTGCCATCTAACTTGATAAGGACAAGGATATGAGTAAGTTTTCTTAATTTCCTTAGACAGTCAGGAGAGTAACTAGCTGAGAAGTAAATTAATTTTATTTCTAGTAGAGTAAGGTATATGTAAATTTACTCATCTTTCTCAAGCATATCTTACCATAAGCAGTTCTCTTCCCCACCCCATACACAATTTTTTTTTTAAGAGACAGGGGTCTCACTGTGTCACCCAGGCTGGAGTGCAGTGGCGTGATTATATATAGTTCACTGTAACCTCCAACTCCTGGGCTCAAGCAATCCTCCGTTTCAGTGTCACCCCTCACCCCACCACCCCTGAGTAGCTGGAATTACAGGCATGTGCCACCACACGCGCCCTACTTTCTCTCCAGATATTTAAGCATTCGCACTAAACACGTATGTGTACACTCACATGTACACACACACACACAAGGATTCTGCAATGCTTATTATTTTGGAACTTGATTAACTTCATTAATACATCCTAGACATCTTTCCATGTCAGTACATATTGATGTACCTCATTCTTCTTAGCATCTGTATAGTGTTTCATTATATTGGGAAACAAAAATTTATTTTTATCCACATTGGTGGACATTTGTTTGTATTTTGTTGATATTACAAACAATGCTGCAGTGAGCATCTTTGTATAAATGTTTGCATGTGTTGTAGCAACCTCCAGTTTTTTAAAATTGCTAGTCTCTAAAACTTATACTAATGACTTTCATTTATCTGTGTTAAAAGAGTGAAGAATATGTTGCTTAAGTCCAACTGTGTTTTGGAAGCTTTTGGAAATGCCAAAACCAACCGTAATGACAACTCAAGCAGGTTTGGAAAATACATGGATATCAACTTTGATTTCAAGGGGGACCCTATTGGTGGACACATCAATAACTACTTATTGGAGAAGGTAAAATGTGCTTAATTTCTGAAGGTAATGTTTGTAAGTACTGACTGTTTTAAAAAATTATATTTATAGAATTTTTTTAGTGCTTCAAAGTAGCTTTTAGTCCTATTCTGCCTCCTTTATTTCGCTTTCTATAATAAGATATTCTCCTCTTGTGTTCTTGTATTAGCATGTATAATATCAAGTTGGAAAATCTTGTAGGTACATATTTAAGTATATGTGTGTTGGGGTGGGGGCGCTGGTGTGAGTGTGTGCCAACTTCTGGGTAAGGTTTAACCAAAAACTAATCTTGGACTAATCAGTTCCCATCTTTTTATACATCACCATCTTTAATACATTTTAATTTTAATTTGATATCTCATTTTCCTCTAGTTTCTATTTGTTCACTGCTCCACAGTAACATATATGTATTTTATAATCTGACATCCTAATCATAAAGCATACTGTGTTTGGTCAGTGAAAATTTAAAATGTGTTTTTGTCTGCCTATATGAATATTAAGCCCAATTTATAGAAGGTTCCAGTTGAAACTTTCCTCTTGGGACTGCCAGAGAGGTTGTGTCCTGATTCATCTTGATTATCACGGGGCATGATTGCGGGAGAGCACATATAGTTCATCCACCTGATTACTGCAGTTAAGCTTGTACTTTGCAGAGTGAAGTCTTCACCTTGAATAGTACTCACATCTAGGCTGACATCCATTCTCAGTTAAGGGTTTCCTACCCCAATTATGCTATAACATCCTTTATGGCAGTATAATGCAGCATAATCTTTATTTTTGTTTATTATATTGAAATGAGACTGTTAAGGAAGTAAGTGTGTTATCAGAGTCAGTTGAAAAATGACAGGAAATGCCAGGTATTATTAGTTTTTTTTCCAAAATGTTTCATGGATTCACTTTTATATACATATTCAATCAAAAGGATCCTTTTGAATGAACACACATTTTGAGTCCTCTCCTCATAGCAGTCTTTTTGGAGCCATCTGAGGCTGAGGTCCTCGTGGATAATCTTGCTCAGTTGATTTTATTAGGAGTTGTGAGGCATTGCTCTTTGAAATGCCAGCAGATGCTGGACAAGGGAATGTTGAGAATAGTCTTCCCTAAGCATTCCTTCCTATTCTCCCCACTTCTAATCTTTACTCCCCACTAAATTCCATCTTTAAGCTTCAGATTAAAAAAAAAATTCAAAATTGTTTCGTTCTTTAGAAAGTTTAGAGATCTCTTGTTTTAAGCAGTTAAAAGACTTATCAAAAAGTTGCACCGGAAACTCCATAGAGAAGACGTAGTCTTAGATGAGTACTATCCATGGAGTCTTTAGGATATTTAAATGCACTGTAGATATAGGATTCCCTGAGAAAGTGACTTCCGTTTTATTTTAGGGGAACATTTTCAGGTTAACCATTTTAATGTGTTTTCTTCTTAGTCTCGAGTGATTGTGCAACAGCCAGGAGAAAGAAGCTTTCATTCTTTCTATCAGGTTAGTAACCTCCTGTTATGCTGTCAATTGATCATTTGCCTCAGTTGTGCAAGAAATGAATATTTGTATCTTGGGCTTTCCCCTGTTCTATGCCTCCCTTGGCTCCATTGGCACCATGACACGCCACACATGCTTCTTAAGAGATTGGACAAGCATGACCATTGTAAAGAGCTGACAGGTGGTTAGCCAAGCAGGTGACTGCCTTGGTCGAGCATCACCCATGTTTCCCTGCAACGTGGACAAGTTTAATGATGGTGAAAGCTTTGAAATGGTACAACCTATAAATATGTTAAATTAATTTTGTTTTATTTTTAATTGAAACTGTCGTTCTCCTATTTGGGAGTTCCAGAGATGAGAATACAAATTCAGTTTATTTTGCTCATAGAGATTATAAAGCAATATGGTTACTTTTAAAAAATAACCAGGATTTATAAATGCAGGGGAGAATTGTCTTCTTTATCCCATCAAAGTTTAGAAAACAATTTGAATACCTCTTTTGGGAGTGCTTTTTTAAGGCAAAATCTTTAAAATAGCCCTCCTGTTGACAAGTCCTTACATTCAAAGAACAAGTTTGATACATTATTGTAATTTTTAAAGCTCAGAGTAATATAAACCAAGGCTAACAAATAAGGTAGGTGATCAAATTAAGCAATATTGTTTTGGATTTTTAAGAAGTAAAACTATAAATTAGTGAAATCGATTTCCTTGTGTAAACTGTGAAGGTGATCGAACAGTGACAGTACAATTGAATACAAATCAGTCGAGTTCGGTTTCTTCTAGGTAACTGCTTTAGTAGGTATTACTCACTTGTATATACAAGTTCTGGTATATTTAGTTTAAAAATCAATTTTAAAAATCTGGTAATTATACCTCTTAACTAAATAGAAGCATACAGTTTAATATAGGTAATTTAAACAAAATGCCTTCCAAAGGTATGCCCTGTCTATCAGTATTGTATTTGTGTTTTGTTAACAATTTGCCATGTTTTAAATAAACTGTTTTTCTACCAAACATAAAAGAGTTCTGTTTGTTCCAAGAACCCCCGACTTTTTCCTAGTGCTTTTCTCACTTGGATGCAAGTATTAAAATTTGTCTTTATTCTGCACTGCAGTCATAGTTATCCCACTGTCCTTCTTTCCTGAGGCGTGCAGATTGATGAGGAAAAGCCGTTTGTTTCCAGTGTGAGTCGGCATTTGACCGCGTGCTGATGCCTCTTACTTTCGCGGCAATATTGACTTTTCCTAAATTCTGAAACACAGCTATATCCTGCCTATAATGGGGCTGCTAAGCAAGCGACCAACACGGAATAGAGGATCCTGTTTTACAAATGACCATACTCAAAACTGGAACTTTTTATCCCAGTTATCTTGTGAACGAGATGAGACTTTTTAAGTACTTTTCTTCATAACTACATAGCATTCTCCATAACTGATGAAATTGAGCCATTTACCTTCAGTGTTAAAAAAAAACCTTCTTCAGAGCTAGAAACAGGAAGGCCTAAATGAATGAAGCCCTGAGAATGAATAAAGGTTAGATTACCACTAAGTTAGAATATTTGGTTCCATGTATATTTTGCCAATTTATTTCTAATTAAATATTTTTCAGCTACTCCAGGGAGGTTCAGAGCAGATACTGCGTTCTCTGCATCTCCAGAAATCCCTTTCATCCTACAACTATATCCATGTGGGAGCTCAATTAAAGGTGAGAATTCCTCTTGAGATTGCTCAGATATAGAATCAATCAGAGAATCAGAAGGGACATTAAATAATTATCTGGTCAAGCCTGATGCCTTCAAGCAGACACATGTTTCTTCTGTTCTATTTTTAAAATTCTCAGGGACAGAGAGATTCAATACATTATTGAATCAACAACCTTGCTTAATAACCCGTCACTATATTTTGTCACCATCTGACAGAAAAGAAAGTTTTTTTTCCATGTTCAAGATTTTCTTTAATTTTTAATCCTATTCCTATTCCTTTTATTTTGACACTATAAAAAGATTGATAGGACTAGGATGTCTGCCTCCTAAGAAGATGTCTTATGATTTGGCCAAAGGCAAGTTATTGAAAAGCGCTTTGATTCTCCATTCCCTGTTTTTTTTTTTTTCAAATGTTAATTTTGATGTATCCTAGAAATAGTTCTGTGACCCTTGAGGCATTTCTATTCAGCTTTCAAGATTTTCCATTTTTTCCCCTTGCTTTGCATGCAAGCGCTTGTGCACACATCTGTAGGCCCATTTTTACTCTTTTATTTCTAGTTTTCTGCCAGTCATTTTACAGCTAATCCTAGTGAGATGATACTACGTTGATGGTAGGTTATGAAACAAGGAGGGAAGGCATAGAACACATTATTGATGGATACAGATCACAATATTAGTTGTTTACTCTGGACGGTGAGATTATGGATATTTGTGTTCTGCTTTTCCATATTTAAAAATGTTTCTATAATAAAAAATGCATTGCCTTTGTAGTTGGGAGAGAAATAAAATAGAAAAGAAAAGGACTAGGAATAGGATTTAAAATTAAAAGAAAACGTTGAACATGGAGAAAAAAACTTCTTTCTTGTGAGTCAGTGATAAAACATGGTAATAGGTTATTAAGCAAGGTTTGTTCATTTAATAATTATCATAGTGAAAGCCCAAAATAAAGATGAACCAAAAGGAAACAAAAATACACTAAATCTTACCATCCAGAGATAATTGCTGATAATGATTTTTGTCTATATTGATAAATGGAATCATACAATAATCCTGATTAAATAAACTTGCTTTCATTATATTATAATCTAGTCACTAAGATCTTCCCAAGCAAACGAATATAAATTAATATTGTAATTTCAATAACTGTAAAATATTGCACTGTATATATCTTAACCAGTCCTAAAATGTAGGAATCACGTACAGTTAAGATATTTTGGATTGCAGGTACGAGAAGACTGTATTAAAAGTCTCCAAAAACAATAAGGAATTTAATTATCTCACCTAACAAGAAACCCTGAGAAACACCAGTTCCAGAATTGGTTAATTCTCTGCTTTAACAATGTTGTTAGGGATCCTGGTGTTTTTTGTTCGTTTCCTCAACATAGCCACACTGAGCGGACTGACTTGTCCTCTTAGGCTGGTTTTCTTCATGTTCCCAAAATGGCATCAGCAGTTCCAGGAGTCACAAGTAGAGGAAATGTTCATGGCTTATGTCCCTTTATATGCTAGGGAAACCCCCCAGAACCCTCCCTTCACCTGTCCCCAACAAACACTTTCCCTCATGTCTTACTGATCAGAATGGTATCATGTTCCTGTGGCTAACTGCTCACTTGGTAAGGGTAATAAGAGCACCGTGATTAATGGAGATTTACCTCTTGGGGCAAGGTGGAGACCAGTCATGAAGGACAGGTACACTTAGAGAGGATTAAACAAGTCACGGTTCTATCAGCAAGAAAGAAATGGTGTGCGGGCCAGGCGTGGTGGCTCACGCCTATAATCCTAGCACTCTGGGAGGCCAAGGCAGGAGGATAGTTTGAGGTCAGGAGTTCAAGACCAGCCTGAGCAAAAGCAAGACCCCATGTCTACTAAAAATAGAAAGACATTATCTGGACAACTAAAAATATATATATAGAAAAAATTAGCCAGGCATGGTGGCACATGCCTGTAGTCCCAGCTACTCGGAGGCTGAGGCTTGAGACCAGGAGTTTGAGGTTGCTGTGAGTTAGGCTGAAGCCACGGCAC
>CAUYSK010076096.1:0-20605 GCA_963575035.1 Avahi laniger
TAACATATCCCATGATCTCTATCTGGTTTGAATTCTGAATTCTCATTTTGAGTTCTGAGGGATAGACTCTGCTGCACTGTTTGATAGCTTCAGTCATTTTGATCCAATGGGTCAGTCTTGACTTATACTCTACGATGGGATTAGGGGAATGCCTGTTGTAGTATATAATAAGCTTATCCCATATTACAATGAAAACATCTAGAGAGGTAATAAATTAAAAGATATAGTCTATTTATTTTCACTTTTGTAGAAATATGTTTTTAAAGGTATATGAGATCATGTTCTGTTTGGTGTCACATAGACCTGAAATTTGGCCCTGAATCTACCAGTATTTTGATATATGTCTTTGAGCTAGCTACTCATTCTCTCTGTGCCTCAATTTTCTCATCTATGAAACATGATAATAATACTGGTAGATAAATGCTAACCTGTCCAAGTCTGTTCCCTTTCAAAGCAGTGGGTTGCCTTCAATGCTCCGTGGAAATCAGTATGGGTCAGTGCCATATGTCAAGGTTTAGAGCCCAGCAGCTGCTGTCCCCTCCTCTATCCATCATGCCATGAGAGGGGCTGTGCTTCTCCAACCAAGGATGCTAATGTGGTGAATCCTACCATCTTAGTACATTGCATCAACACAACTACAAAGTTTGGACCCCAGATTGCAGCTGGGGAGAGTCTAGTACTCTCTCAAATCTTGAGCACAAAGCTTCTGGAAAAGGGCTGAAGCTAAAATTTTGCCATGTTTTATTTCTGTTTGTATACTAGCATCTAATAATGGCAGCAGAGGGGCATTTCTAGTCATGCAGCTTATAATCAACAGTCCCTCTCCTGGCTCTGATATGTCTCTGTGCAGCTCTGAAATATAGCGGGGGAAAGGCAAATACACACACCTACCTCTACTCCTGTCTCCGTAACTTTTCCCCAAAGAAAGATGTTCCAGAAGTTTAAAACAAAATCTTAATTATCCAAAGTCACTTTCTTTAGTGTTTAAATTCATCAGATAATTGCTCAATTATCCACTTTGTTTTGTCTGTGTAGATATCTTGACTCAAGTCCATTAACCAACTAATGTACACCAAAGATGAGAAAATTAGGAGATTGTGCCTATGTTGATATTTCTGTTCTCAACCCAATGGTTTGTCTGTATCACTGCTGTCTGCTATTCTCATTAGAAGTTATCAAATCAAAGTAATGTTTATTGTACCCAGCAAATGATTTGAAATAGATTTACATTTACTGTTTGGCTGCCAGCTTGAAGAAGCATTGTTTCTATATTGAAGGAAGAAAGGTAGATGTCCCTTTTAATACTGGAAGACATTTTGGTTAAAAAAAAAACACCCTCATTTTCTGTTGGCAGTATAAATATATGCTATACGTACCCAGAATACATTGCATCTCAGGGTTTCTTTCTCATCTGGAATTAATGATGCCATTCTTTCATCAAAATCACCACTACCTACTTCCTGAGATGGTCTAGACAAGCAGAGGCCAGCACCAGTGTCTTTAGCTGACCAATTGTTGGCACCTCGTTTCTGTGTACTTCTATGCAAGGTAATTAATGCATAAGATGACTTTTACTATCTAGCATTTCTTTTCCTTTCTGTGATTACAACTCTGGCTTGGCTAGGTTGCCTAACCTGCAAAGTGGGGGAATTTTGTACCTAGTGTGGCACAAAAGATCATGGCCTTTGGAGTCAGAATCCACATTCTATCTTTTGCTAGTTAATTCACCATTGGCAAGTTATTTATCTTCTTTGATTATCATGTTCCTTATTTGTAAAATATAATGTCCATCTTGCATTCTTTGAAGGTTAAGTGTGTTTTTGTACAAAGAGCAGCAAACACAGTGCTTGACATTTTTTGGCCCCCTATTATGGACATCCATGCAACAGTAATGGATTTATTATTTGGATCCACAGGTGCCTAGCTTAATAATTACCTAAATTCCTTCTGTAATGCCTACTTCTGTTTCCTCAATTCTTGTCTCTTTAGCTACTGAATATTCTTTTTCTAGTTTAGTGTCTATATTGTATTTAGATACTGGATGAACAGTTGGTTGGTTGGATAGATGGATAGATAGAAAAATAGAAGGATCTCTGACCAAACCCAGTTCAAAGTTGACTTTGAGGAAGAAGGATAGCAGCTAGAACTTCTGTCTAGGTTTTGGACACAGCCGGACTTAAGAACAAAATTGCGTAGGCATCTTGGTGGTGTGGTAGTCTGTGTTAGAATTCATCAATATCTGTTCCTCTCCTTGAAATTGAACTTGCCCACATAACTTGATTTGATCAATGGAATGTGAGCAGAAATGACCTCTGTGACTACCAGGAAAAAACTTTAAGAGTCAATGCAAGCTTGATCACTCATTTATTAAAACACCTGACCCTCTGATCATGAAAGCATGAGTTGTGATGGTGTCTTTATCAGCTTGTATCTCTGAGTGACCACAATGATCGAAATCTCCTTCTAACCCATGATGGACATGTAGCCTGCATGAGAAATAAACTGTTGTTTTAAGCCACTGAGATTTTAAGGATGTTCCAATATTTCAGCGTAACCTAGTATATCTTAAGAGATACATACCATGAATCTTCTCCTTCTAGTCGAAGGGCTCCAACAATTAACAATATGAAATCTCCTTACTGAGCCCTAAATAGTAGGAAGGGGAGGTAGAGAGTAGGAAGGGTTAAGACACAATAGGAGTAACAGGCTCAGAGAACATAAGGTTGTCTGCAGTTTTGTTTTAACAGATATTTTGGGTTAACTGTGCATTTTACGTCCCTTCCATTACCTTTTCTTCTCAAGAACTGTTAATAGCCACTGTGCCAGGTACCCTAAGACAAACCTGAAAAGCAGGCCAAAGGAGCAACTTTATATTACCATATGAGCAAATGGATTTGATGAGCCATGCTATGACCGCACAGAGCAACACAACACGGGCCATTTCATTCCCTTTAGGATACTTAAAAGTTGTAAGAAGGAAAGAATATAAACATAAGATAGTCTAAAGTCTTTATGTCTTAAATCGTGCCATAATTTTTTTTATGTTTACTATTTTGCAATCAATAATAGAGGAATTTTATCATTCAGTGTCCCTAATGTAAAAAGAACAGCCGTAATTAGGTGCTATTGTTGTCACTTTTCTTGGTTATAAGAATGGCACAGACATGTTAAGAGATTGGCCACGTCAGAGAGCTGGACTTTGGATGAGCTTCTTTTTTCTCAGTTGCCTAAGGAGGATCTACTACTGATAAATGGTCTGAAAGAAGTTCCAGTTCTTGTTGTACCCATGAAATATTAATAGTAAACTTAGAAACCATCATAAGTGATATGTGATTTATTTTTATTGATATGTAATTCATATATCGTAAAATTCACCCTTTTACAGTTACAACTCAGTAGTTTTTACTATATTCACAAGGTTATGCAACTATCATCTCTATGTAATTACAGAACGTTTTCATCACCCCAAAAGAAACCCTGTCTTCATTAGCATTCACTTTCCATCACCTCATCCCCACAACACTAGTGACTACTAATCTTTCTGCCTCTACACACTTGCCTGTAGTGAACATTTTATAAATTTGGAACTATACATTATGTGGAATTTTGTCTTTGCTGTTTTTTTTAACTTAGCAGAATGCTTTCAAGTGTGTTCATTTTGTAGCGTGTATTAGTACTTAATTCCTTTTTATTGTCAAATATTAATTCATTGTGTGGGTATACCACATTTTATGCATTCATCAACACTTGGGTTGTTTTCACTTTTTGGCTATTATGAATCATGCTGTCACATATACTTGTGTATACATTTTCATGTGAATATATGTTTTTAATTCTCTTAAACTTATCTGGGAGTGGAATTCAGGGTCATATGATAATTATATGTTTACCTTTTTAGTAACTGGTAAACCATATTCCAAAGTGGCTTCACCATTTTACTTTCCTGCCAGCAATGAATGAGGATTCCAACTTTCCACATACTCACTAACACTTACTATTTTCCATCTTTTTGGTTATAGTCATTCTAGTGAAGAAGTATCTTTGTGTGGTTCTGGTTTGCATTCCCCTAATGACTAATGATGTTTGCTATCTTTTCACATGCTGATTGTCAATTTGTATATTTTCTTTCGCAAAATATCCCCTCAAATGTGTTGCCAAATTTTTAATTGTCTTATTTGTCTCTCTTTTTATTAACTTTTATGTGTTATTTATATATCCTATATATTAGACCATTATCAGATATATGATTAGTAAATATTTTCTCTAATTCTTGGATTACCTTTTCATTTTCTTCATGGTGCCCCTTAAAGTGCAAAAGTTTTTAATTTTGATGAAGTCCAACTTAACCATTTTTTTATTTTGTTGGTTATGCTTCTGGTGTCCTATCAAAGAAAGCATTGCTTAATTCAAGGTCAAAAATATTAATTCCAACATTTTCTTCTAAACATCTTATAGTTTTAGCTCTTGCATTTAGATTTATGATCTATTTTCAGTTAATTTTTGTATATGATGTGATGTAGGGCTCCAGCTTCATTTTGTAGTTGTTTATTTTGTTTTGTTAAAGAGACTATTCTTTTCCCCACTAATTGCCTTGGCACCCCTGTTGCAAATCATTGACCATAAATGTTAGGGTTTATTTCTGAACTCAAAATTCTTTTCCAGTGATCTAGATATGTATCTTTATGGTGATACCAAACTATATGGATTATTGTGTCTGTAAATGTGGAAGTATGAGTCCTCCAATGTTGTTTATCAAAATCGCTTTGGTTATCTTGGGCCTCTGAATTTCCATGTGAATTTTAGTATCAGCTGGAATTTTGATGGGGATTACATTGAATCTGTAGATCAATTTTAGAAGTCTTATCATATTAAGAATATTGTTTCTTTCAATCCATGAACACAGGATCTTTCCATTCATTTAGGACGTTAATTTCTTTTATCCATGCTTTGTGGTTTTCAGTGTGCAAGAATTGCACTTGTTTGGTTAAATTTATAACTAAGCATATTATTGTTTTTGATACTGTTGTAAATTGAATTGTTTTCTTAACTTCTTTTTTTGGATTACTTATTGATAATATATAGAAGTGCAATTCATTTTTGTATATTGATTTTGTATTCTGCAACCTTGTTGAACTTGTTTATCAATATGAGTTTTGTTGTTATTGTTGTAGATTCCTGTAAATAGATGTGACAGTACTTCTTTCTTTTCAATCTCTATGCTCTTTGTTTCTTTCCTTGTTTAATGTTTCCAGCTAGTAGCTCTAGTATCATGTTGAACAGGGTGGTGAGAGTGGACATCCTTATCTTGTTGCTGATCTTCAAGGATAAACTTTCAGTGTTTCACAATTAAGTAAGGTGTTGACTGTGGATTTTCTGTAGATGCCCTTTAGCAAGGTAAGGATATTCCCATTCTATTTCTATTTTGTTGAGCATTTTTTAAAATCATTGAAATATGTCAGATTTTATAAAATCTTTTTCTTCATCTATTGAGAATATCATGTGGTTTATTATATCCTTTATTCTATTAACATGATATATTACATTTATTTTCTTATGGTAAACTAATGTTGCCTTCTTGGGATGAATTCTACTTGGTTACACTGTACCAGCCTTTTTGTACATTGCTAGATTTGGTTTGATAGTATCTTGTTGAGAATTTTTGCACCTTATTTACGATGGATATTGGTCTATCATTTTCTTTTTGGGGAATGTTTTTGTTTGGTTTAGGTATCAGGATAATATTGATCTTGATGTCAGTTGGTGTGTTTTCTTTCCAATTCTATTTTTGTAAGTGTGAAGGATTGCATTTAATTTTTATTTAGTGTTTGGTAGAATTCACCAGTGCAACCATTTGACCTTGGCCTTTTCTTTGTGGGATGTTTTTTGATTAATTTAATCTCCTAATTTGTTACAGGTGTATTCAGATTTTCCATTTCTTCTTAAGTCAGTTTTAGTAGTTTCTTTCTTTTTATGAATTTGTTCATTTTATTTACATGTAGGTTACCTGATTGGTTGATATAAATTTGTACATTGTATGACCTTATAATCCTTTTTATAGGCATTGAATCCTTTTTATGGGGTGGTAGTAATGTCTCCTCTTTTATTCCTGATTCTAGCAATTTGAGACTTTTCTCATTTTTTATTTGTCCATATAGCTATAGTTTTGTTAGTTTCATTGATTGTGATTAGTAATATTTATCCTTAATAGGAAATATAGAAACTTTGTTGACTTCCTTATGACTGCCTGTCAGAGTCCAACGTATTCACCTATTTCTTTATAAAAGTAAATTATTAATTATCATTAGCTAACTATTTTTCTAAAACAGCTCATAAGTTATTATGGATGTGTTCTCTGGGAATTAAGGTAAAAATTTCTAAAATTATACCTTAAATTTCTATTATTTCTTGGGTATAAAGATTAGTAAGTTTTATAAAGAAGACTTCTTAACTTTGTCCCCTATCTACTTTTTTAAGTTACAAAATATGTTATGTCCATTTCAAAAAGCTAATAATATGAACTCGTCTTGAATATCTGTGTCCTTGACATCTGAGATTTGTTCATCTAATGTGGATTCTCCATTATCATTTTCGTTTTTAGCGTTAAAGCCTTTGGTTGTATTCCCCTCTGTCTTTGGTTGTGGACTGAAGAGTCCTCTTCTTCTACTCTGTCCTCACATAGAAGGTTCTTAATCAGTCCCTTTGATTACTTGGAACTTTTTCATCATTGTTATGTATCCCTTGAGGTGGAGTGTCCAGAATTTAATGCTGTATTCCAAATGTAAAAGCATCATGGTTTTGTGACAATTGAGGATAATTTTCCTTGTGTTGTGGAAAGGGGATTGCAGGCTATTTGAAAACGGTAATTCTGTGAAGAAAGAGGTTATAGGGTGGTAAGTTTGAAATCTTAGAACAGAAGGAATAAAAGGGTATCCTGTATTTTCCCATGTCAGATGCCCCAAATAAAGACAAAATAGCACAACTTCTTCCAAAATGTTTTGTGACAAAAGTACACATATTTTTTGAGTGAGAAGTTTCTGCTGCCTACCAAAGTGTCCTTCTGGTGTCTGAGATCAGAAACCGATTTGAAGTCTGCATGTTCCATCATTCATCTCAGCATTCTTTTTTGCATGACTTATGTTGTTCAGTAGCCAAATGGAAGATTAATCACAGAATTAGCATTTTCAAATCGCCAACATCTCCTTTGCAGATGTGCAGTTATATTACTGAAGTCTGTTGTTTTGCCCTACATTTATTGTTAATAATTAATGTACATTTCTGGGTGAAATTATGTGCTATCACCATCTGGTTAGTTTAATAGAAATAGTCAAATCTAAAACACTTTATTAAATATGTTGGAAATAATCATCATCATTACTATAATGTAGCAAGTATCATGTTTTTTCAATAAAAGATACCAGA
The DNA here is from genome assembly GCA_963575035.1 of Avahi laniger. Taxonomy (NCBI): domain Eukaryota; kingdom Metazoa; phylum Chordata; class Mammalia; order Primates; family Indriidae; genus Avahi; species Avahi laniger. The sequence goes on from CAUYSK010076096.1 coordinate 7,420, forward strand.
AAATATAACAATTCACCATATGTCAGCTTAGTTACTGTTACCACTGACTCATTTTTTTGAAAAACTCTCTCCTTTTATTTTGCAATCAGTGTGGGAATTGTCAGAATGCAAAGTTCATAGATTAAAAGGTAGGCTATAAGCAGTCTATTGAATTTCCAGTAAAAAGCTTGGGTAATAAAAGTAAACTGTATGAGATAGGTGAAGAGAAATTATTTTCCACCTCCTCATATTAGTCTTCATATTGAATATCAAATGAAAAGTCTGGAGAGTAACAAGAATATAATTATTTGACATTTTTCTTCTTGGAACTGTCTAAGGAAAACAAATGGTGTGAGGTAAGTGTTCCTTTCTGAATTTGTAAAGTGCCAATATAATGAAGAAAACACCATTTAGCCCTTATACAGTATATTCTTCTTGATAAATTTTGCTCTGAAGATTGAAACATAGATCACTGCTGAATTTTTAATATCACCTTGTTAATGTTCTATTTATGTAATAGAATACTCAATCTTCATGTCAAAGAGGTACAGGTAAGCTGCCATGGTTTTCCCACCCAAGAGTCTATATTTCCCTCATCTTGGAGACTGAGATTCCTCCAAATTGCTTTTTTTCATAATTTAAATAAGTAAAAACACATCTTTCCCCCGACCCCCTTCCCATTTGTTCCCCACCAAGTCCAGCCAAGGGCAAAATCATAGGTTGCGCGATACCTCATTTTCCTTTGTGATATGCCTGTTCCCACTTTCCCCCCGGGTATATGTCTTGCCCTAAGTGGCTCCCAGATGATCTTTTCCAAGCTGTGAGTGGAGTTTATGTTGACTTTCCATTCTGTGGAGTTTTGCACTGTAACACAGCTGAAAGAGGCTCTAAGTGGTCCATAAGCATGAATGAGGGACACAGTTACACAGACTCATTTGTGTGATAAGAAATAAACACACTGCATAGTCCCTGCCCTTGAGAAGAATGAAATAGAGTGGATTTTTATTAATAATCCTAGTTCTCATGTATTGAGCTCTAACTATGTCCTAGACGGTATTTTAAGCACTTTTCACGGATGATCTCTTTTAATCCTCATGACAATTCTGTGAGGAAGGCACCATTATTAACCCCATTTTACGTATCAAGGGGATGAAACCAGGAGGGATGAATTTATTTGACTAAATTCACATAACTGATAGGTGGTGAATCTGGGATCTGAACTTAGAAAGACCCACTTCAGTGGTGTGATTCTTAACCTTGCTTGTACATTAAAATCACCTGAACAATTTCGAAAAATTGCCTATGACTAGATTATTTTTTTCCCCTGAGATGCTACTTAATTTGGGGTGGGGTCTGAGGATCGGTGAGTTTAAAAATCTTTTTAGGTGATTCTACCACATGGTCAGGGGTGAGGACTCAGGCTCCAGGGGCTATGCTCAGGGGAAATTGACTGGGATCCAGAATCAACAGACAACAGAGAGCAGAGACGCCTACAATATGCAAGGTACAGCTGTATGAGCTTCCTGTGAATGACCTGCTCTCTTCCTCACCACAGCCCATGAATGGAGAGAGACATCATTACGTTTTACAGATGAAGAGACTCAATGTAGAGATTAAGCGGCCTAAGATTTTCTACCTAATAAGTAACAAACCTTTGACGTGAACAGAATTCTTTTAACTTTCAAATCCAGGACTTTTTAAAGAATACCACAGTGCATATAAATTAACAAATATGTATTGTGTATCTTGTACATTAAGGGTAATGTGCTAACTGCTGTGATGGAAATATATGAAATTATAGTAAATAATATCAAAGTTATATTATTAGGTGCTAAATTGTGTAGTGCTGACCAGCCTGCAGGGGGGTTTAAAAGAACAATCAGTGGTGATACTACTCTCAGGGAAAGTTTGGTCATAGGATAGGTAACTCAGAAAAGAAAAGGAAATGTTTACTTACAAAGAGAGTCAGACCTCAGAACTAGCTCGCCAAATCTCTCTCTCTCTCTCTCTCTCTCTCTCACACACACACACACACACACACACACACACACACACTTAAAAGAAAAAACATACAAAATTAATCATGACTCCCACACTACATTGGAATGATGGTAAAAATCAGCAGTTTCCAGACATCATGATTATCATTTTCACAAAAGTCCTGACTTACCTTTACACATCAGCTTTGGAAGAGCAGAATTTTTTTTTTCTAGAAAGTCATGCTTATGGAAAATGCTGAAGATTTCTTGTAATTTGTGGGCCATAAATAGAGGACTTTTTTTTCCCTGACTCTGGTATGTGTAGTACTAAGCCCAATAGAATACAGAGCAACATGTCAGATTTTGCTTCATGAGTGTGATAGGTTTTTTTCCCTGGGCCTTAATATTTAGAGATGAAATTTAAGCCCCAGTGCCATTCAATTTATAGGTCTTCTTGAGCTGGATAACTCTCTACTTTTTCTTAAGTTTTTGCACTGATATCCTGCCTAATAGTTTGAGCCCAAAATCCTGGGGCTATTTGCAGTATTAACTATAAAGTAGACATGTTTTCTTTAGGTTTAAAATGGATACTTTTTTAATGCAATTACCATTCATTTATTCATTCATTCAAGCATGACCATTTTTATTATGCATCTACTGTGCACCAGACACTCTTCTAGGCATTGAGGATCAGTAATGAATAAAATAAATTTCTTGCTTATGTGGAATTTGCCTTCCAGTGGGGTTGATGAGGAAAGACAGATAAATATTAGGCAGTAAATTGGATGATGGCAAGTGCTGTGGAGATAAATACAGCAGAAAAATGAGTATATCAAGAACACTGAGTGAGGAGATGCTATTTTGGGGGGAAGATTAGTGGAGAAATGAAGGGAAGAGAAGATGAACCATTGGTATATCTGGAAGAAAAATTTTTTTGAGCAGGAAAATAGAAAGAAAAAGGTTTTGAGGCAGGAGTGGACTTAGTACCTTTGAAAAATAGCAGAAAACTCAGGGTGGCTAAAGCAGAGTGAAGAGGGAAAGGTCAGAAGATACGCCCAGTGAGGCACCAAGGAGCTCACTTATGTAGAGCTTTATAGGTCATGGGAAGACTTGCCTTCTACTCTGGTGAAATGGAGAACCAGTAGAAGAGTTTGAGTAGAAGGCAGTTATGATCAGACTGAAGTTTTTTTAAAAAAATTTGAATTTCTATAAGTAAAAGTAGGAAGAGCAATTAAAAAGCTATTGCAATGTTCTTGCTTGGACTGAAGAGTAGTTGGAGGCAGAAAATTGTTACACTCTGTTTCTATTTTAAAAGTGGAGACAAGGGAATTTTCTTTTGGGTTGGATGTAAGTTAGGTGTTCAAGAGAGGAATTGAAGTTAACTTTAGGTTTTTAGACCTGAGCACATGGAAAAATGCAATAATCATTTATAGAGATGGAGCAGGAAGCAGGAGGAACAGGTTTGGGGTAAAATCAAATCACTGTACACAGGTTACAGTCCAGTGCCTATTACACATCCAACTGTAGATGGAGAGAAGACAGTTGGTTATAAGATTATGGAGGTTAGTGGAAAGGTGTGCAATGGAAGCCAACAGCATTTAGATAATATTCAAAGCCACAAGGTTGGATGAAACCACTCAGGGCATGTATGTAGACAATGAAAATATCCAAAGTTTTAGCATAAAGCAGCCCACAGTTCACAGTTTGGTAAAATGAAGAGAAACTAGAAAAGGAGTAGCAGGAGAAGAACCAACCAGTATGCTAAGACAGCAGTCCCCAAGCTTTTTGGCACCAGGGACTTTATTCATGGAAGACAATTTTTCCATGGACTGGGGTAGAGGGTGGTAGAGTTCAAGTGGTGATGCAAGCAATGAGGAGCGGCTGTAAATACAGATGAAGCTTCAAAGCTTTGCTTGCTCACCCACCACTCACCTCCTGCTGTGTGGCCTGGTTCCTAAAATTCATGGAAGACAATTTTTCCATGAACCAGGGTTGGGGCGGTCACTCAGGCGGTGGTGTGGCCTGGTCCCTAACAGGCCATAGACCAGTACCAGTCCATGGCCCAGAAGTTGGGGACTGCAGTGCTAGGAGATGAAATAAGAGCATTGTTCCAAAGGACAAAAGAAGGAAAGGGTGCATGAAAGAGGGAGTGATTAGTTGTTTCTACTAATGCTACTGCTAGGAGGGGTCAGATGAAGGCTCAAAGTGTGATCCTTGACTTTAGCAATGCAGAGGTCATTGTTGACTTTAACAAGTTATTTCAGTGGGTTTATTAAAGGTTTCCAAAGTTGAATTCTTACTTGTAAAGATATACATGTGACTCTCTTAGACAAGTGAATGAAACAGAGATCCTTTATGGATCTTTCATTCCTTGAATTCTACTGATGAATCTTCTGGTAACTTTCATCTGGGATTTGGTTTGTGAGTTTAATAAGACAGATGAACTAATTTCCTCAAATATGGAAAACTTTTCAAATGGACAATGTTAAATACAACATGTTGAAAAGATAAGAGGTAGTCGTCCTGTTGTTTGGTCTGTGTTACTTCAAACAACCAATTGAACTGCATGTTTGCCCACAATGATCCAAGTAGACATCACCCAGACACAAATTGAAGACCTGAGAAACAGAGTTGTGAATCTAAAGATTTGAAGTGAACCAAATTTGTTCTTAATACTTGGATAAAAGAGAGAGAAACTGCCTGAAAGGTCATCATTACAGAGCTCTCTGGGAGTTTTCCCACATGCATGATTACGTTCTGAACACTTTGATTATGAGGACAGACAAAGTTGCCAAAGTTGGCCAAATGCAATGTGTGTATCAGTGGGCCTCATGAGCAACTGGAGCATCCATTAAAGCAAATGCTGTCACGGTGGGTTGGGGATGCGTTTTTGGTGGGAGGTAAGCCTGTGTGATTCCATATTCTGTGCTCCTGACATTAGAGTATCTTGCCTTTCTGTGTGCACAGGGAATAAATGTCAAATAAATGCTTTGTCTTAAACCATATGAACTAAACTTGCAAACTTCTGCTATTTACTTTTATTTTCCTTTGATTTGGCATCTGTCTCCACTCTATTCTCTCTTCCCACACCTAAGGATGACCCTGTCTGCCTCACATCTTTACAAAGGCAGCCATTACTGTTCATTTGATGTATGCTTCTTTCATTCCAGAATCTTCACATTAGAAGGAGGCATTTAACTTTTCTTGACCTTACTTTCAGCTTTTTAAAATAGAAGTTTGGATTAGCTGATCTATATAATCTTTTCATTTACTGCAAAAAATTATACATTTTATGGGTATATGTTAATAAACATGAAATCATGCTATTGGATATGAAGAGCGACTTGAAGTGCTTTTTTTCCCCCATAAGGGCAAGAATAGCTCTATGATAGTGCTCAGTCACATTAGAAAAGAAGGAGAAAAGGTTACACAGTATCTCATAATCCTGAGATGTGGTGTGCAATTATCCATTTGCAAAAGGCTTTCTTTATGTTCTGTTTCACTGGGAAAGTTAGAGCAAAGTGAAAATAAAGTTCTGTAATTATGAAATCTGCTCACTTGGCTCTTTCAGCTCTTCAAAGTAAATTCTGTGCTAATAGAGAAAAGTTAGTGTAACAGACCCCTAATTTGTTACCATTGTAATTATTTTTTTTCAGACCCATTAACATTTGTGAATGAATTTAATGCTCAGGAAAATGACGATCTCAGCCGTGGTCTGATCCAGGCATGGCAGCAGCCTGCTGGAAGAAGAACCTTTTAAATTGCTTCCAATATACCTAATTTTCACTTAAATAGTGCCCTCCTTTCCATCTTTGGAGATTTGTTTGCCTGATATTAAATGCTCTGGTTATCACCAAGTAATCATTTGTTCATTCATTCATTCAATATTTATTAAGCACTATGTGAACGTTGTGTGCTAAGCACTAAGGACGATGCAGGAAACAAGTCAAACCTTTTAATTATATGGGGAAAACAGATATTTAAATAAATTACTATAAAGTGTGGTACATATAGGACAAAAGAAATAGATGCTATGGAAACAGGGTCTGTACTTAGCCTAGGGGTCAAGGAAACTCTGGAGGAAGTGAGGTTTAAGCTTAAATCTAAAGATGAATTGGAGCTAACCATGGGAATGTGTCTTCATGTCCGTGTGACTGTGTGTGGGAAGAGTGCAATAGGGATTCAGATAGGGAAACTTCATATACGAAGGGAAGAAAATACAACAATAACAAGGAATCAAGCAGAGCCCACTATTAATGGAATAGATGGGAGAGTGTCGGGGGAAAGTAAATTGGTGGGAGATGAGATTGGGGAAGTCAGTAGGAGAAAAATGGGAAAAGGCTTCGTAACCTGTTAAGCAGTTTTGTACTTAATACTAAAAGGAATGGTGAGAAGAAAGATACAATTAGATGTGAATTAAGTAATGATCTTTTAAGTTCCAGTGTATGTATTGGATTGGAGGGGGGGAAGCCAGGCAGCTGAGAGAGTACATTCATGCAGGATGCAGGTGAGAGGTAATGGTGTCTTGAACTAGGTCATTGGCACTGAGTACCGAGGTTTTAGAACTATTTAAGGGAGAAAACCACTCAGAATTGATTGGATGTAAAAAGTGAAGGAAAGAGAAAAGTCAAGGATGGCTCTCAGGATTTTGGCTTGAGTGACAGGGCAGGGGGTGTGGGTTCTGGTTTTCCACTTACTAAGATGGACAACTGAGGAGTCTTGCTGAGATGGGGAACTCAGGAGGAGGATCGGGGATGGAAGGTGCAGAAGAGTGGGAGTGATGAATTCAGTTTTGGATTTTTGAGGAGAGTATGGAACATCCAGGTGCTGATGCCAACAAGCAGGTGGATGTACGAGTCTGGAACCAAGGAGCTAAGTCTGGAGGAGATTTGATAGTCGTTTGTATGTAGATGCTCTAAGCCTTTGAAGCTTTGTGATTGCCCCTCTATTGTACAACTCATCTTATTTTGAATTTTAGACATCTCTGCATACTTCTCATCCCCCTACTCTAGAGAGAGTTCCTTAAGGACAGAAACTACATTACCTATTTTTTGTCACCCCTACAGTGTCTAGCTCAGTGCCATGCACTGGGACCTTACTCAACAATTGCTTGCTAAATGGAGCTGTCATCTAAGATCTTCCTTTTCCAGCTGTCATGGCCACGGCCCACTGAGCCCTGTATCTTGGTTCTTCTTCCTGTGCTGAAGAGGCACTCCTCTCCCCTTCCCTAGTTTTAACCCTCGTTTCTTCTAAGGGTCTATCTAGTCCTTCGTAGTCTAGAGAAGACTGCATAATGTACAAAAGGACACTAACCTGGAGGTGAGGAGATGTGTGGAACAGCATCAGTTTACATTTCCCCTGAATTGGGCACTCGTGGACAAGTCACATTATTTTTCTGGGCTCCAGCTTACCCATCTATAAAAGAAATGGTCTCCAGGATCTCTTCTAACTCTAATAAAATCCAATTCAAGTTTTCCTCTTTTCATCTAATTTATCTTTTAAAAATTCTCTTTTGTTTTGAACTGTGTATATTGGAACTTATATTCTAAAAATATAGTCATTATATTTAGATATGTTATGAATGTTCTCTGCTCTAATTAAAAGGCTCCTAAAGAGTTGTATTTTTTGGTTCTCAATATAGTGCACTGATAAACACAAGACGATGCTCAGTCAATACTGTTGAATGCAATTAGATAGGAACAAAAGCATCGCCAATATGAATTTAGTCACTCTAGTGATTTGCCACACTGTTGCCGTGCACAGCCCCAACTCAGCAAGGTGCTGCGAGATCAGAGTTAAATTCCGTTATTTTTCTCAGACTTGCTTAAGGACATGTTAGATGTTAATCTTCCTGGGATACAATATGAAGATTTCTGTAAGATTTTTTTTTTTTCCTAAGCAGTGAAAAACTTTTCTTCAAACAATAATACCATATCACATCTCACAAAATACTTAAAAATTAAATGAGAGTGGATCGTATAATAATGCTGGAATCTGGAGCCCTCTTACATAGTTTCCTCTTTGTGTCCCTTCTTTCTGAACATTTGGGCAGAATTCTTAGATTTCTGGAAAGGTAAAGTGGTCTTTAAATTTCTAACTTTTTAACTCTATGATTCTCATTGCCAATGGACCATACAGACCTCTGTTTCTCTTGTATCCAGGCTTATATTGTGGGGTTTTTAGAGATGAAGAAAACATAGCCCCTACCATTGTTTAGAAGGATAATCTGACTCACATGCATGAAGCAACTAGAAGACTCCATATAATAGCGCTGTATATTTTTCTATCTGTGGAGGAGCTGAAGCAGGTAATCCTCACAGTCTCTTTCAATTTCCACATTCTGTGATTCTAAGTGTTAATGATGTGGCCATGTATGTTAAGTGCTTTGAGCTTAGGAGTAACGCACTATATAAATTCAAGGACCATTACGTGCATAATCACAGCTGCTAAGCGGGGACAAATTCCCTATTTGCATGATATCCTCAAGAAATCCCAAGGGAAACACTGTTTAGGACCAAAACACTATTACCTATTTCTTTCTTAAAAGAAAGAAGAATAGAAGGAAGGAAAGAAAGAAAGAGAGAAAGGTAAGCCTCATCTGCTCCACAAGCTCTTCCTTAACACGCTGCTGCAGGTAAATCATTCATTTGTCATTTAGGAAAATATCGCAAATAACATTTTCCCCTGATTCAAATAAAACTTCCAATGCCAAGCCGTGCTGGTTGCCAGAAGTGTGTCTGGGTTAATTGCACACCTGCATTTATTTCAAGTAAATTGCATGGTGCCCCCCTCTCTGTGCCCCTCACAAAGCAGGAGCCCACCTGTCTGGAGGCTGTTTGGGCAATGAAGGGCCGTAGGAAAAAAATTAGTCATCCTCTTTTCTTCCCTGTGACTTTTTTGACCTTGAGACTTCTAATGGCATCTCAGACAAAATGAACATAATCTAATGGACAGCGGGGAAGAGGGAACGGCTGGGTACATCTGTCGTATTACTGGGCTGTCTGAACAGTCAATGAAGCAGGGCCAAACCATAAGAGGCCTGTTCAGTTTAGCTTCAGGGTCTGCAGAGAAGGAGCACAATCATTTATCTTTATTTACTGAACTCTGCTTTCTGTTTAAGGAAAAAAAAATTGACAGGTTGACAAAAACCCGTGTTGGCGCTGCCCGCTGCCCAGAGATAAATGCTATTTGTGCTCTGGAGAGTCAAGGACAGCTCACGATGCCCTTTAGTTGGTTTCAGTAGGTGCCTATTATGTGGAAACAAAAATGCCAAGGCACCTGGATTCTCTTTCCCTACCAACATCTCCACATTTTCCTGCAGAAGGATTCCTGTAGATGGATCCACGAGGAGGAAGTCGGGGAAGGAAGTAGAGGAAGAATTCCCAAGAAAGCAAACAAAATTGGAGGAACTCAGATAAGTGAATCTGGATACAAAGACACCTGGGACATGCTGAATATTCCATAGTTTTCTTTATGATGAGAGGTCTACCCGTGGTATACATAACGTACTCTCTCTTACACCAATGAGAGAAAGACACACATAATGCATATTCCAGCTGCAGAAACTACTTTTCCTCTGAGCAGTAGAGCAGGAATTCATAAATAGGATTTTAAAGTCCTCTCCACCTGTGTCTCTTCCTCACTGGGTCACATCACTCATCCTTTCAGTGAGCTTACCACACTTTTCTTAGAATAGACATCGCCAAAGTGGGATTCCTGCCCCACAGGGAAAGCATAAGACTTTTAACTGGGAGGGAGGAAAATATGAGAGGTTCTTTCTTTCTTTTTTTTTTTTCTCTCTCTCGTCTTGTTCTTCAAAATTTCTATGTGTTGTAGATGTTTTATAATGTATATATTTGTACAATAATTTCTAGATATTATTTATAATTATAAAAGAGAATATATGTACACAAAAACTTTTTACAGTTTGGAAGCACAATAAAACAAATGTGAAACCATCTTGGAGCTTTAGAAATGTGTTATGACCATTGTGGTTAGTCCAGCAGGGTAATTGCTTAGACTGAAAATGCACTACAGAAGATGTTTGTGGAGATGATTTTCCAGAAATTCTGGAAAACTCACGTAGTTATCTCCCTTAGTTCTTGAAATAAATAATGGTACACATTGCAACTGGTATAACATTACTCTTTTTTTTCTCTGCTCAGGTAATTGATGTATATTTTAACATTATCATTAGTATATTTGGGGGATAATTTCTACACTTGTCACTTGTCTTATGCCATTTACATAAGCACCACCAAGTCTGTTGAGGGCAGCGGGTGAGTTTGGGGACCAAGTGCGGAAAATGTAGAAAAGACTTCGGGGCTTGGGGTTTGCTGTATTTGTGCCTAGGAAAGTGTCTTAGGAGAGTAGCAGAGACTCTGCATGCCCTGCTTTGGGGCACTGAAAAGGACAGCCCCAAAGTAGATCCATCCCTCTCCATCCTCTTGATTAGCTTTGCTGTTCTACATTCTAAGTGTCTGCTTTAACTACAACAAAAAGGGCACAGATGTGTGCCTGTAAGAGTTTTAACGTTATAGGCTTAAATCGAGGCCTGAACAGGGGCGGAGTCCCAGCAGTCGGAGTCAGGCTGGGTGCTGGACAGCTCACTGCAGAGCTGCTGCGCTGCAGCGCTGTTGGAGGCTGGGACGAATGGAGGGTGGATTTCTAAGAGCGCTAGAGGCTGGGTAAAAAGCTTGAAGAGAAGCTGGGAGGGATCCCATGGACACATAACCATTATTTCAATCTCATTACATGGGTGCAAATGAACCAGATATCAACACATGGGCAGAATGAGAAGAGGACGCCAAGAAGGCATGAGTGTAAGCAGGTTAAATGGTAGTGACCCGGAATCTGAGTTAGGCTGGGTTTTCTACAACTGATCCTTGAATTCTCAGTGTTGGGACTTGGGGAAGCAGGCTGGTCCGTTCTGCTGAGACAAAGCTGGCCGCTGCAGAGGCCAGTAGGGTGATGAAGCCACTTTAAAAGTTTGTGACCAAGAGTGCAATGCGCACCACGCAATAGGATGGACATATTTGAAACCTGGACTGAGGGGGGAAGGGGGGACAAGGGCAACACACGTAACCTAAACATCTGTACCCCCATATTATGCTGAAATAAAAAAAAAAAGTTTGTGACCTATGCTGTCTGCTGACATATATCACTGTTGTTATGCCAGGTTTTGTCGTGTTTAGGAAACTCACTTTGACTGATGCAGCAGATGGAGTCACCAGAACCTGACACTGCAGACCACAGCCATTGGAGAAGTGAAGAAACCACTTCACGAACATAGACTTGAGGGCTGTAAATGTCAAAAAAAAAAAAAAACAAAAAAACCAAAAACCCCATAAGCCTCACTTCCCTTGCTCTGAGCTGTTTGCTAAAATTGCAGACTAATATTTTCTACCCCCTGAGGAAATAAATAATCACCAGGATTTTTTAATTGTGTTAACTAAGAAAACAATAAATTTGTTATAAAGAGTGTAGCTATATTTTTCATCCATTTACTTAATGGTTTATGTAAATAAAAAACAATTTGGGGGCATGGTGATGAGTATTTTCTGAAAATGCCTCAACTAATTATTGTTTTCTATTCACTTTGTTATAATTGAATAATTCAACTCATAGCTGTTAAGAATAATTATTTTGAGATATTAAACATAATCACCATTTTCTTCCTTGATGTTTATTTCTTATATTATTTATATAGTTATTGTGCACTAGTATCTATGAATTGCTGTATACTTTTTATCCATTAAAATCAGTGCATGATATGAGTTTTTGTTTTCATTTGATTTAATGAGCACAGAACATTTAACTCTATGCATATTACAGTCCTGGGTGCTAGAATGGAAGGTGTAGGCATTGTGGACTATCAAACACAATGCTCTAGGGCATGTTTTGGTGTAAAAAATAAACCCCAATATCTCAGGACTTAACACAATAACAGGTACTCCTTTTTCATTTCAGAGTCCAATGTAGATCCCGGCACTTTTTCTTGGAGACTATCCTCTAGTACGGAGTTGTGTGTCCAAGGTCCTTCCATCTCAAGATTTTGCCATTTTCTATTACAAGTCCTTCAAGGTCCCTGTGGAGGGAATGAGAGCTAGGAGACTGCATAGGATAAATTTTGGGTGTAGACCTAGAGGTGGCATCACTGCTTGGGTGGACATTCCATTTCCTAGAGCCTAATCACCTTTCCAAAACACACTACTAACTTGAAGTCTTCCCACCTCTTCCTCTAGTACAATAAGCTCATTAGTATGTGATCTGACTTCCATGCTAATAGCTCTACCAAGAGTTTTTCCACTACATTATATGCACAGCCATCTTTCCAATTTCTTTTTTTTTCAACCCCATGAGTTTTATTGCCTCTCATTCCCACTTGATATGTCAGTGTCACATATATTAGGTGATCATTACAATGGCACCCAACTTCAAGGTATCCATGTCTGTACTACTCAGTATAGCTATGCCATAATTCAGTAACAAACAAACCCTAGAATTAGATAGCAGGAATGAGAAAGAGTTAAAACTAGAAATGTCTGCAGGATCCAGAATGCAGGGCAGTTAAAAAAAAAATGATGTGATTTAGCAGGGGCATGCAGGCATGAAACAAGGAGAAACAGAGGCATAGTAACCATTCAGGAGAAGATTGCTATATCCTGAAAAGGACAGCAAGGGTCTAAACAAAAGCTGTGTGGAAAAAGCAGGAAAAAAAGGGAGGCATCTGAAAGTATCCTGAAGAAAGAACATCTGGCTTTGTAGAAAAGTAGTCAATCAAAGTCAAAGGCACAGGCCCTCGTTCCAATTACTCAATTTTCTCACTGTTTAATTTCCTTTACTCTCTGAAGCCTCGCTCTAAGACTTTAAGACTGTGGTTCCCAACCCCCAGGCTGTGGACCAGTACTGGTCCACAGTCTGTTGGAAACAAGGGGGCCACACAGCAAGGAGTGAGAGGCCAAGGGAGTGAGCAATGGAAGCTTCATCTGTATTTACAGATGCTCCCCATTGCTCATGTCACCGCATAAGCTCCACCTCCTGTCAGATCAGCAGCGACTTTATATTCTCCTAGGAGCATGAACCCTACTGTAAACTGTGCATGCAAGGGATCTAGGTCTGTGGAAAAATTGTCTTCCATGAATCCAGTTCCTGGTGCCAAAAAAGTTGGAGACTGGTGCTTTAAGAAATCTGACCTATAGATTTCTTTTTTTTTTTTTTATTCCAGG
>CAUYSK010076099.1:0-12255 GCA_963575035.1 Avahi laniger
CTCAGCAAGAGCGAGACCCATCTCTACTAAATATAGAAAAAAATAGCCAGCTGCGGTGGCACACGCCTGTAGTCCCAGCTACTCAGGAGGCTGAGGCAGGAGGATTGCTTGAGCCCAAGAGTTTGAGGTTGCTGTGAGCTAGGCTGACACCATGGCACTCTAACAAAAAAACTAAACAACAGCAACATAGCATGATCCCAGTTTCTAAAAAAAAAAAAAAAAATACACACACAAAAAAATAAATGAGCTGATATATACTGTTACCCCTGTCATGTACCATTGTTCTGGAAGTTAAAGTTGATGCAATAAAACAGAAAACAGAAATAGGAATAAAAAAACTATTGAAAATGAGGATTAAAACATCATTATAAGCAATATGATTGTAAGACTAAAATCCTCAAGAGGATTAACTAAACTGTTGAAAATAATAGATTAGCCTAGCTGAATATAATTTTGGACAGATGCACACATAAAGATAGTTACACACAAATAAACCACCAGCTTTCCCATATACCAGGGAAAGCCAGCTAGAAAAGTAATGGAAAAATAATCCCTTTCCTAATAGCACCTCACTTTTAAAAAACAGGAATAAAGTTAGCAAGCAATGAGTGGGTACTTGATGGAGAGAATGATAAATATTTACTAAAAGCCATAAACAAAGACCAGAATGACTGCAGACATGCCATATTCATGTAGGAGAGACTGAAGGTAGCGCAGCTTTTGTTCTTCCCAGAGTAATGTTTAATGAGCATTATTCTAATAAACAACACAAACCATATTTTTAGAAATTTGATAAAACAAATGGCTCTAAAATTCATGTGCAAGAATAAACCGGTGAGTATTGGCACAAACAGCTAAACAATAAGGAACGAAAAGTCAGATAGCTATCTCACATCTTACACCAAGATAAATTCCAGTGGATTGAAAATCTACATGGAAAATGTGAAAATATAAGGACTACAGAAAGATGAACTGGAATTCAAATTTAACCCTTGTGCAATGCTTTTAAAATTTTTTTTCACCAAGCACTACTCTAGATTTGGCGGATGGAATAATGAACAAGACAGAAACAGTTCTTTTCTCTGAGAGTTTTATACTCTTATGGTGGCTTCCCCATCATCGTGGATGGGACCAGCGAGTCAACAAATAAGAAATGCAATAAATTGACACGATAAGGTCAGACCTGGATAAGTGCTGTGATAAAAGACAAATAAGATGATGTAACAGAAAGTGAACAGAAAGATCAGAGAAGGGGTTTCCTTGGGAGAATGACAGTTGAATGTTCCTCAATTACATAATTTACAGTATAATGATGCTAAAAATATGTGTATCTAGAGACAGAGAATTCTACATCCAGCAAAGAGCATGTGCAAACTGTCCAATTAACAGGAACAGCCTTGATATTTCTGAAGAACAGAAGGAAAGTTTGCATACCGGAAGCATGGTGTGGGGGGAGAGCCGTAGAAATGGACTGATTAGAACTTGAGTTGTGAGACGATGCCAAGGGGAAACTGACTCTTGAAATGGTCAGGGACCCACTCTCCATTTTGAGAGGGGAGGCCAAGAGCGAGGGACAGGCAGGTCAGGTGATCTCTTTGCAATGGAAGGATGAAGAAGTTATCATGTTCCAATGAACCTCATCGAAAGAGAACGTGGGAGCAAGTTTGAAGAGAAGTTGTGAAAAGTCCTTACAAAGAGGAGAAGAATGAACAGAGTTGGGGCAGGGGGTGGGGGAAGAGAAATGTATGAGCCTGAATTTAAAGTGAGACAGGTGATTTTCACCAGCCTTGAGAGATGATGAAAATGGATAGATTTACAGTGGCCTAAATAATGATAAATTCCAAAGCAGGTATCACAATCCTAAATCTAACTTTATTGCTGGGAGACTATGAATTGGCATAATCCTTCAGGAAACCAATTTAACAATATGCTGTTTAGTTACAAGAAAGTAACTGGAAGATGGTAACAAAAGAAAGGTTTTGGAGTTAGGCACACCTGCACTCAAACCATGCGGATCCTGTTACCTCTGTGAGTTTACATCTTTCCTAGGGGGAAAAGGCATTAGACCAGAACGACTGTATAAAATACAGTTTCAGAATAAGATGCAAGATGCTAGCCTTATCAAATTAGATGACTTAATTTGAATCCTCTGATACAAGTTATAGCTTTATTTTAATATTGCATTCAATGTGTTAAGTATAAAAATGGCAATTTTGACAATTTTAAGCAACTTTTAGCCACAGGCGGGAACTTTATAGTATATTTTTTTTTTTTTTTTTTTGAGACAGAGTCTCACTCTGTTGCTCTGGCTAGAGTGAGTGCCATGGTGTTAGCCTAGCTCACAGCAACCTCAGACTCCTGGGCTCAAGTGATCATACTGACTCAGCCTCCCAAGTAGCTGGGACTACAGGCATGCACCACCATGCCCAACTAATTTTTTCTATATATTTTTAGTTGTCCAGATAATTTCTTTCTATTTTTTTAGTACAGACGAGGTCTCGCTCTTGCTCAGGCTGGTTTCGAACTCCTGAGCTCAAACAATCCACCCGCCTCGGCCTCCCAGAGTGCTAGGATTACAGGCATGAGCCACCGCACCCGGCCTCTTTACAGTATATTGTCTAACAGATTTTGCAGTAAGCTTCCCAGGCAAGATATGGATTACTTTTTTTTTTTTTTTATTCCCTTTTCCTTCTCTAGAGGTAGCCATTATCCTGAATTTGCAGTTAACATTCCCACACATGCGTCCACATTTCACTACAATTTTTATGTCTCCACAATGACCCATACACAGTTTATACAATCTGAGCTATTTGATAGGGAGGGATTACTTTTTTTTGATGACTCAACTTCAGAATGGTAGGTGCTTTTTGGAACAAACTGAATACTATTTTTTGACCCCTCTTACTAATTCCTAGCATCAGAGAAATAGTCCAAAAATACAAAATGCATGGCATGAAGAAAAGATCATGTTACAAAGTATGCTTAATGGTGCAAGGTGAGCCATTCAATGACAGCGGAGGACCAGGAGACTGAAAAACAAAGTCAGGAAGAGGGACAATGACTCCACCTTCTCAGACAGCAGAAAATTTCAGTGCAGCATCAAAAAGAAAGAAAGGAAAAAAAAAAAAAAACAAAATCTATAACCAGGACAGGACTGAAGCTCATAAGTCTCTTATCCAAAATCTTCCTAGTTCCTTAAAAGGTTTAGCTGCCCAAAGGAAATTTTCAAAGAACTCATGTTTTATTTTCAGATGGTACGCATGCCCTTTCCAGAGCATTCTCACCCATCGCATGCTGACCTGAGCCTGGGCAAGGGGCTCAGTTCACTGTCCTATTCAGTTGAGCTCGACCTGGTCCTTACAAGCTAGTGTTAGCCTACGTTTCAAGCTCAGGGAGCCCCAACAGTCACAGAGAATATGGTTCATGATTTCAAACAACCTTTTATCACTACAGGAATGTGATCACTCTCAAGCATCTGCATGAGTGGTCATTGACTACTTTTGCAGAGTCATCAGAGATAAGGATTAATGATTTCCCAGAATAAGGCTGAGCTGACGTACAAACCTACGTCATGGACAGTTCGTCTGCAGCCAAAAGCCTTCATCTACCCTGAATAAAGCAAAAGCCCTCACTGATTCTGTTACTGTGCTGGCTGGGCGCGAATAAGAAAAGCAGCTCAGAGAAGCGAAGTGGTGGCTGACCTACCAGTGCAGGCTGGTGCTGGGTAGATGAAGTGAGGGCCAATCCCAGCATCCAGCGCTGAGAAAAATTCAATTTGTAAGGTCCGGAGATACAGCCAGCTCAAATGGTAAGTATCTCAAGCACACAGCCAGTAAGAAAGTCATCTCTGTCGGGTGGGACCTTCCTCAGCGTACCTCACAAGCAGGAGACAGCAACAGCCCAACTCTCTGCAAATTCTCAGCACAGGAGGCTCAACTTCAGTGTTCCCGGCTGTGCCAGGCTTCCGCGGGCCCACTCACAGTACTGACTTACGCAAAGCACACAGTGCAAACATACTGTTGGAGTTACACGCGCGGCCCACTCCAGGCTTACCACGCCAAGTGCAGCAGTAAAAACACGGAGGGGGAAGGCGGGCTTTGGGGGCCATGGGGAGGATGGAGGGTGGCGACCCTTGTGAGCACTCAACACCTCATGTTTTATCGAAGACCATGAGATCTACATAATACATAAATAGTACTTCGGTTTACATGGAATAGCAAAGCCTATGTCTGTACTTGAGTTTCATACAGTTACCAGTACTTTGAATTATTAATGTGCTTTTTTGGCCAAAAAGTTCAAATTAATCTCCATAGCAATGTGTGGTTTTTAAATATCAAGGCAGATGTTTCTAGATTAGCCCATTTCTCAGGAGTCCATGATACAGCGTAGCTGCCAAGCACACATAGGATACGGCAATCAGCCTGTGGCCTGGAGTTTCTTTACGACAGCTCGGCTAGGTCCACAGAGCCCCGAAGAATCGTTTAAGAACTATGAGGTTCTAAATAAAGATCTAAGTAGCATATTGAGACCACATTTGGAAAAAAAAACAGCTAATTATTTAGAAATTCATTTATTGATTTAAGAGGCTGTTTGAGAGGCATAATGAACGTAAATTTGACTAAAGAGAGTTTTTTTAGTTTATTGTACAAAGTTTATTACTGAAAGTTTCCCATGGGTTATTATCACGTTATTATTAAACTTTCACAGATGAACAAATAGGCCAAGTGTTAGTTAAAGATATAATTTTTTACTCCCTTGGTTTCTCTCACTCTTACCTGAAACCTAACACTTTCAAAGACAGTTTGGAAATTTAGTACCGATTTTATCCATACTGTAGAATTCTATTGTAACAGAGTTACAATGCTTTGCTTTTAACGGAGACATACAGAGACCTAACATACTCCACTTCTGGTGAGAAAATAAAGAATGCAAAAGTATAAATGGAGAAAATCCAAACAAGTTTTGTTTAAAAAGCCAAGAAGTCCTAGCTTAATTTTTGTTGATGTTTGCTTCTTTTTGCTCTCTCCCAACCACCCACACACCACACACACACACACACCACACACACGCCACACGCCACATACCACACACGTGTCCACATACCACACAAACCACACCACATATACACAAACAACACACCTTCCCCGACACACACTGCACACATACCACATATCCACACACTGCACACATACCACATACCCACACACCACACACACTACACACTCCCCCCGACACTGCACACATACCATATACCCACACACTGCACACATACCATATACCCACACACCGCACACATTACACACCTCCCATATACCACACACACACCACACACTCCCCCCCACACTGCACACATACCACATACCCACACACTGCACACATACCACATACCCACACACCGCACACATTACACACCTCCCATATACCACACACACACACCACACACTCCCCCACACACACCACATACATACCACATACCCACATACCACACACATCACACCCCCCACACACCACACACACCACACACAAACACCACACAGTCCCCCCACACACCGAACCCAACACGTACATATCACACACGTACACCACATGACCACACCACACACCACAGCACACACATGCATGTCATGCACATTACAAACAGGTGACATACCACACCTACACACCACATACACACAAATGCACACACCACACACACTATATACTGCACAAATACCACACACACATTACATGCATCACAACCCAACACACACAAAAGACCCCCACATGCACACCACACACACATACTCTCACACACCACAGACACCAAACATACACTGCACACCACGTCCCCCCCACAAGAACACACACATCACCCACATGTCAGCTTTTTCTGCTGTATTTTTTTTGTGGGGGCTGAGGGGCAGGTAAACACACAAGATTTCTGAATAATCTGTACAGCTGATGTACCTGTCAGAACCTCCAGAACTTTACAACCACATCACTCATTTTCAGGCAGAAGCATAAAATGCTGGAAACCTTCCAAAGAAACTTCAGGCTAGACTCTTTTTAAAGTAACACCATGGCTTGGTTGACATGTGTCACTTAACTGGTAAAAACATCTGATTTTGCTAAAATCCTAACTTCCACTCTATATACTGTGGCTGTGAAAAGGTCACTCAACATTTTCTATTTAAGGCAATGTTAAAGAATTCCCTTTACCCATCTTGAGGCATGAAAAAGTCATAGTGGTGTGGATTTAAATACATGCTATTATGATTTCCCTTAGAGCTGCCGAGTCTTAGTCCAAAGGCTCTGGACTCACACCATTTTAAGATAAATGTTTTCTTCAAGCTATCCACATGTGTCCCACTGAAGACCTCAAGGGCACTTTTAGACCATGAGATTGAGAAAGACACACACACACATACACTACTATTCTAAAACAAAACAAAAATCAGTGCAAAAAGCAACAAAAGAGAAGGTTTTTAAGAACATCATTTAGCAAGGTGATATTCAAAGTAATTAACAACCAGCAGTGACGGAGCACCACAGAAAGGTCTGGTGGTTTCTAGGGCAACCAGGGAAGCCCAGGGCCTCTTCCTCCAGGCTCCGGAAGGCAGCCTGGTTTCCTCATTTGATGGCTACATCATAAGACCTGGAGAGAGATGGTTCTCACTGGGAAGTCTCTCACTTAGTCATCCCCATGTTTCGTGGCACCATCTCAATAAAGCTCCGTGAAGACTATATCCTATAATCCGCACAACAGACATTTTTTCAACTGTGCGAATACCTCTGAAAAACTTTATTAAAGCTTTTGCAATGTGAGGGCAATATTAATTACAGGCCTCTGGGGCTAGGATGTGGGAAACCCTTCCTGAGGGAATCTGTGTTCGTAGATGTGGCAACCCAATTATACACAATGAGTCCAAAAGAGGCTGCTTTTTAACTGCCTGGTGACTATTTATAGTAACAGTAATGCCCCAGATCTTATGGTTATGAGATTTTTTTTTCCTTCAAAGCTCAAAAAGTGTTTCACGGATGTTTCCTAATTAATCTGAGGACGTGGCCTCACTGCTATATTCATCTTGAGCAAAAATTCAACACCAATGCACCATGCAACTGCAAGACTGGCCCTGGAGGGGCACACAGACCTGAGCCCGTACAGCACGGTCCCGTCAGGGTGAAGGCGGATCATGCGGTTTTTCACTGTCACTCCATGTACAAATGACTTTTTGTCATTTAAGAAATATGTGTCGGGCACCCATAGCTGGTCAGCCACTCGATTGTCGAGCGTGAGGTTGAGAGGGATCCCAGAATAGGCGAGCCTTTTATCTCTCCAATATTGTTGAAAATACATGGTTAAGGTATAATCCTGGGGGGGAAAAAAAAGAAAAGAAAGAAAATTAGTTTATGCTCAGCCACAGGTGTATTTCCTCCACATCTGGCCAAATGCAGGTTGAAATCTAAGCTCCAGAGTGAATATCCAGGAGAAATGGGTTTTTATGCAGTGTAAGATGCAGTGGTTGCTTTCCTATGGGTGCAAATATCAACTTTAATAGGTACGTGAATCAGTGTGTGTCATGTTTACAGAGGTTGTTTTACTCGGGTAAGCAGCAGACCACACAAACTGGCATTTGAGAGGTAAACACATAGAAATAAAGGCGAAAAAAAAAAAAGCCATGGTAAAATCAGGTTGTTAGCAGGGAACTTGACTGTTCCCCTTAGATCCTCTATCTCCCACCAGGCGGACAGGTGCTCTACCACCCACAACCAATGAGCTCCAGCTGCAAACTCTCTCTGCAATTTAAGCCACTTTCGTCTCGCTCTGCCCTCTGTTTATGGACCTGTGGGGTCCATAAACACAAGCCTTCCATAAACACCCGCTGGAGATGCAATGGCCAGTGGGAGGTCTCTCTGCCCTATCCATCATATTTTCTTTTTCTTCCAATTTGCCATGGCCTTTCCTACCTTAACTGGGCCATAAAATCACCTGGAGATGATGGCGCATTAGTCCGGGGAAACTGGCAGCCGGAAGCCAAAGCAGGATGTGGGAGGTAGGAGAAGGGCCACGGTGCTGCCCACACGTTTGTCCACAAAACAAGCAAATATCAACGCAGACGATCCTACTTTTTTTATTGTTGTTTATGCAAAGCAGTTCATTCAGTGAAAAGAAAGGAGGAAAGAGGCAAATCAGAGCTAGGCATAGGAAAAAGAAAATTCTAAAGTTTTTTGGCAATCCTTATTCAATTCTAAAATGACCAAGTACGAAAATCTGGTGATATTCACAGGACATTCTGAACCTCACGGTAGAAGATTCTAAGCTGAAAAATCAAAGGTTAGAAAGTAAACTCTCCAACCAGGGAAGGAACAAATCGCTGCCACTCCACACAAGGAGCTTTCTGAGCTTACACACTGTAAGATCACGTCTGCAAACGCCCTCGCTCTGCGGGTGGTGAGAGGAGGATGGCGAAGCAGTCGCAGCATCCATCCTAGACACAGGTCTTCTGACAGCGCCCCCAGCATTCCTTTTGCTGCCTCGCAGGCAATTCTCAGTTGCTCATCCAACAACGCCTATTTATTAACTGCTCTCAGTGGGGCTGGAGCACAGAGGCCTACGGAATGACACACAGCAAACATGGACTCGTCTCCGGGTGCTCACCGTGAGAGAGGGTGACAAAAGCAATACATACGACATGACTATAAACTGCAAGTTTTTAAGCTGTAAGCCCCTAAAACTCAGAGGAGAAGGAAAGGCAAAAACAATCCAAATGGGCTGGGGAGTCTTTAGAGAGGTTTTATCTGCAACTTGGAGAGGCAGCATTTGAGTAAATGAGAAGAAACGAGAATGGGCAGAGCTGTGTGCCTAGTATTTACTGAGGGGGCCTCCCCACCCTCCCCGCCACCGACTGAAGATTCTCACAGAGCAGGAGGCACTGAAGATAGGCCTTGGTCAGCCAGACAGCAGGTAGGGGACATCAACAACCACGCGAGGGCGTTGCTTTTACAGCACTGATGGGAACCCCGAGGAGTGCAGTTTTGCTGGCATGTGGGGCTCGCAGGGGAAAGCGTGTGGAGTGGTGGGCGAGGCTGGACCCCACTGCAGTGACCAGAAGGGGGAGAGACTCGAAAGCCAGCTCCACAGCCGATGAAAGCCCCGGCAGTTTCTGTGGAGCAGAGAGACATAACCAAGTGCATTAACGGTGGTGTCCCTTATTCCTGTGTTCTGATGCTGTGGCATCTGATGCCTGGCTGACCCCGGAGGGACGGCCCCTCCCAGTGCCGGCCAATTCCTAGGGGTAGCAAACAACTCTCCCGGGACACACCTTTCATGAGCAAACCAGCTAATGCAGAACCCGCTTCCCACCCACCTCTCTCACTGAGCTCTCACATTCTGGGGTCACTGTCCACCTGCTTGCCCCAGGTCCAGGTACTAGACAACTGAAAACAGCACCTATGCCCTGGGGCCCCCAAATCACCCTAACTGGCCAACTCCCAGCCTGCCCACCCTGCCTCAGCCGTTCCTTCAGGGCAGCCTCGGGAAAGGCCCTCACCCAGGCCTACCCCCTCCCTCTGCCTCCTGACAGGCCCGGAGCGTCGTGGTGTGGCCCCCGTGGCGTGGTGCGCCCCCTCTTCTTGGGAACCGTGAGGGACGGACAAACTATCCTTTCGACAGCAGTCATCTCCCGATGTGTGGCCCTGCCATACCTAAATAATGACAAAACCCACATTTTACAACACAAGGCCGTGTGTGAGGAAGATCAGCTTAGCCATGGTGAGCTCAAGGGGTAGGAGAGACGAGCAGAGGCCACGGGGAGGTGGGGAGCGCTCGCGGGTGGGGAGTGGGGAACGGCGCCAGGCTGATGCGGAACGCCAGGATGAGCACAGACCCTCCCAGAGCACAGCCCCAGCCCTCCGCTGCCACGGCTGACGCAGGCCACGCATTAGAACAGAACCGCGCAGAGCTGTGGTGCCACAGCAACAGGGGAACACGTCAGCAGCAGCCACTAAGGGATTTTTCTATTTGACCATCACCCTCCAAATTATATTCTTATTGAGACAGAGGATTTTCGCTTGTTCCTGCCTTTAATTCCCAACCCCGCATGCTCACGTCTGAGTCATGGAGTCTAGCGCCCTTCCCGGAGCCCCTCCTGACTGTCCTCCATGCACGTGCCCCGAGAAAGGAGGGAGCACATCAGTCTGCCCTGCGAGCCCAGCTGTCATTCACAGCCTGAGAATGTGGATGGGGTCTTCTTTTGGACTGTGTCACTTCTGCGCCATCAGCAGCACATCTTAGCCTGGGTCTTGGGTGTTTGCTGAGGTGACTTGAATGGATTGGGAGAGGAAGAGCTTGGGTAACCCAGGAAGGAGAAAAATGGTATTTAGACCCAAACCTCTTGCACCTGCTCTGCCTTGTACGGCAGTGACGTTTACATCAGTGGGGACACAAATTAGTATCCCACTTCTTTTTTGGGATACCAACGGACAGATAAAGGGAAGGGGATGGTGGAAAGGTCTAAGGCCCCCTCTGTTCTCTTGTGCAGTTGGGAGCACCTAATGGAGGACTTTACTGTTCAGGGAGCCACACTGCTACCCTGCTGCCCCTTGTGGCACGCAGTGGGGAGCACTGAGGCAAAGAACAGCGGCAGCCACTGACGTGTTCTGATCCTTCAGCAAGCACCAGGCCTCGTGCTACCTATCACCCCATGTTATTATCATCATCATCCCATATTGATGAAGAAACAAAAATTTAAAGAGCTGAAGTAATTTGCTTCTCTTTTACACCCTCCACCCCGTTTAAATATGAGGAACCAGGGACAGGGAGATTTGAAGTTGGGGCCACCTCCCCCCAGGGCCTGGCTCTCAAACTGGAAGCTCTAAGCTCTGGGGAGCTAAACAGTTCTGCATAATGAAGTGGAGCAAGTTCAGCCAGGTGATGGTTTGCAAAGACGTCTCTGAGACTGCAGAGTCAGGGCTGCCCGACGCTCTTCAGGGAGTGAGAACTATGGCCACATCAAAGCCCACCTCCTCAAACATTTAGCACAAATGCTATAGACAGATGCGTTATCAAGATGCTTTGTAAAGGTATCATTGTATTCAAGGGATACCAGAAAAGTTGCCAATTTTTATATTTGGAATGATGTGACCTGAACCAAAGAAAAGAGCACAGCCACGAGGAGACGGAATGTGTGGGATGGAGAGTCTGTCGCAGTTTGAATTTCAAGCCCATCTGCAGAAACAGAAGATACCTTGAGACTATAAAAGCTCCAGGAATTAACAGGCATCTTGGCTGTTTTGCGGGGCGGAGGGGGGGAGGTGGGACCGGACTCCTCATACGACATGAAAAGGAGATGGGGAATTAAGCTTTTGTTCTTTAACCTTAAAGCTCAAGGTGGACTCAGGTGTCATCTGGGTACAAAGATAAAGAATGGTTGGGAAGGGGTGGTCCCTGCTGCCCTGGCTCCTGTTGATGGTTCACAAGGGCCTTTGGGAGGCAGCAGTAGACACCAAATGAGACAGACAGCAGACATCATTCACAGAATCTGCCCGCACCACATCTCCACCAATGTGACTGGTAAAGTTCCTCTGTTTTGCCAGACCCCCAGACTGCACAACGGAACACATGTATCCAGATACAGGCACGGCTCATTTTACTGTGCGTCTCTTTATTGCGCTGCACAGACACTACGCTTCCCACAAAGTTTTATGGCAACCCTGCATCCAGCAAATCTATTGGTGCCATTTTTCCAACAGCATGTGTTCAATTTGTGTCTCTGAATTACATTTTGGTAATTTTTGCAATGTTCCAAGCTATTTCATTATCTGTTATGGTGATCTGTGCTAAGTGATCTTTGATGTTACTATTGTAATTGTTTTGCGGCACCCCCACAAGATGACGAAATTAATTGATAAATGTGTGCATTCTGATTGCTCACCGACCAGCTGTCTCTTGTCTTGTTCCCTCTCCTCAGGAAACCATACGCCCTGAGACACAACAGTAAGGAAATTAGGCCAGTTAATAACCTACAGTGGCCTCTAAGTATTCAAGTGAAAAGAAGAGTCACACATCTCTCACTTTAAATTAAAAGCTAAAAATAATTAAGCCCAGTGAAGAAGGCATGTTGAAAGCCCAAATATGCCAAAAGGCCAGGCCTCTTGCCCCAAGCAGTTAGCCAAGTTGTGAATGCAGAGGAAAAGTTCTTGAAGGAAATTTAAAGCTACTCCAGTGAACACACGAATGATAAGAAAGCAAAACAGCCTTACTGCTGACATGGAGAA
>CAUYSK010076104.1:0-37579 GCA_963575035.1 Avahi laniger
CTGGAAGGCAGGCCGAGCTGAGTCAGAGCTTGGCTGCTCTGAAACCAGAGAGAGTAGGGCCAGGTGAATTGAAAACACCTGCCTGCAATAAATAGCAAAACAATGATAATGTGATATTTAAACACCAGAGCCCGGACATAGAGTCCTTATCAGCTGTGCAGGCTTGTAGGGGGGACGGTCAAAACAATGGAACGGGACCAACGCACCCCGAGACAGGCGTGCGGAGACACGAACGATGGGTTTTCCTCTGAACACAGTCCTCGCGTTCCTGCCGTCCCACCCCAGACATACCGAATCAGAACCTTGACGGGGAGGCCTCTTCCCCTTCCCCCGCCGTGAGCCTCCCTGTCTGGTCTGCGTAGTGCTGCAACCCGCTACATCAGTCTGCACGTCTTTGGCAGTAGACATTTCACCCTCCTTTTTGGTGGGAGTGATAATAAAAATAATAATTGATAATATGCATTGAGCACTTTGTATCTGCCAGGAGTTGTCCAGGCACTTTATGTATATTTTATCCCCGCGATAACTGTCTTGTAGTATTATTGCTATCCCCATTTTATAGACGGAGAAACCGCAGAGTTTGGTGACTTGCCCAAGGTCTTATTCAGAAGGAATGTAGCCAAGACTCAATCTCAGACCTCTAGATCACACACGAAAAGATCCAGCTTTTCATAAAAACAAAACAAAATAAAAGCAAGGTGTTGATGGCAGTTATTTCTGGATAGTGAGAACACAAGGAATTTAATTTTTGCTTATGTGTCCGTCTAAATTTTCTATAGTAACCGTGTTTATTTTTGGTATGAAAACAGACTTGGGTTTCTATTGGTATTCTGCACTTCTTTGCTATACAAATGCAGACAAATATCTTAATCTTGTTGAGGCTCAAGGTTCTCATCTGGAAAATGGGTATAATAATTGTTATTGTCATATTGAACTAAGATATTTTATATTAAACAGGTAACATGATGCAGTTCCATAACTGGTGTCAGAACATACGAAGTCCTTTTCCTTCTTTTCCACCACTACTCTTCGTACCCAAACAGGTGTCACTGTTTTACCTGCCACTAGTGACTAGAGCTGGGGCTGCAATCTGAGCTCTAGAGCTTTCCTGCCTCAGGTGTGGTCCTGGATCCGCAACACCAGCATCTTCTGGGAACATGTTAGAAATGCCCAATCCAGGGCCCCTACCCAAGACCTACTGAATCAGAATATGCATTTTAAGATCCGCAAGTGAGTCTCATGAAAGCATGGGCCAGAGACATGGTCTCCAAAAAGAGGAATGTTACGCAGGGAATAAAAACAGTGACCCACTGGGGTGCGGGAAGAAAACATTAGAACTTCTAGTTTATATTTATTTTTAATCTCCTTTTTCAGTGTCAGATATTTGTGATTTTTACGACGTATATAGTTGATTAGTATGGAGTTCACACATCGGTACTCAGTTTGTGAGTAAACAACATCCCGAATGCAGAGGGGTCTCAGAGTCACACACGCTCAGATCACATTGTCCCTTTCTGGCCTGCGATGCTCCTAGCACCAGCTTCCAGGAGTTCTATTGTTGTGAGGAGGGTTGCCCCTTCCCTGCGCCTGCGGCTTTCTTACTCTGAGTAAGAGACTCTCAGTTTTTGTAATATTTCCAACCTCCACCCTCCCTAGGAGGGGAGGAGGGATTTAACCACCTGGTAAACTGGTGGCCCGTGCCTTTCTCTTCCATCTCTTCAGCGAGAACGCATTTCTCTCTGCTCCTCGCCAGTCAGTGAGTGTTGAAGGGGCCGCTCTGCCCGGACAGGTGGCTGGTCACCATCAGAGTCACTTCCTGGCATATACTGTCAACTCCCCCTCCTGCCCTTCCTCCCTTGCGCTAGTCTGGCGAGACCCGAATCCCCGTCCACTCCAACACCCAGCCTGCTCAGCGCCTGCCCCGGGGAGTTGAATGCGGCTGGGAAAATACACACAAACAAGCCGACAGCACTCTCCTGAAATGTGTGTCCGTGAGACCGATGGGCCCTAATCCCGCCGACCCTCCTGTCTCGTCCCCTACTCCGGTCTTCCTCCCACTCTGCGGGATCACTTCCCTGCTCTCCTCCAACCTCCCGAATCTCCCCCCACCCCCTCAGCTCAGGACCTTTGTCTCACTCCACAAATTTTGAGAAGACACCTGTCCTTTGTCAAGGCTCGTCTCGCCTGCATTTTGTACTTGGATATTTCAGTCCCTTGGAAGCGAATCAGACCATCGCTAATTCCGTGCTCTTTCCAGCACACACAGCACCGCTGGCTCCCCATCGATGTTGAATGCAAACACCACGTTTTTAGAAACTGCCCTTTCCCCAAGCACCTTATTAAGCCTCAAAGCATTTGTAAGCTTTAACACATTTTTGCTAGCGACATGTGACGTGTGGGACACACCACGGCTCGCGCTCCCCATTCTCCAGACCAGGAAAACAAGGACACTCGACTGAGTTCCTGGTCCAGCATCACGGTGAGTCAAGTCAGGGTTGGAGGGTTTCGTCCCCTCTCGAAAACCCCCTGCCTCTTTGGGACTGTATTCTAACAAAAGGGAACCAAAACATGCAAAATACAAAGACTTCTCCCCTGCCCCCCAAATGAGTCTGAATAACGTGGCTGAAAGTTATCTACAGATACAGGCTGGTTTGAAGGCCCAGAATCCAGGATGGGAGGCTCTGGGGAAAGGTCAGTGTTTTCATCCAATGAGACTGTTTGAAATAACAAAAATGACCTAGATCTGGGCTGGCTGCAAAGGGCTTTCAGTTCCCCTAGTGGTTCTCAAATGCCAGCCAGGCTGAGCACGGGCTGCGCGGAATCACCTAAGCCTGTTAAAAATACATATTTCTAGGCCCTAACTGAGACCTCCTGAATCAGAATCTCAGGACTGGATCAGAAAATCTTTATTTTTTAACACATTCCTCAGCTGCTTCTGATGCATGGTTAGGTTTAGGAACCCTTGCATCCTTGTCATTATGAATCTATTTACAGTGTATCTAAAATGGCAAAGCTGGTGGGGACTTAGAGATGATGTAGTCCAAACCCTCATTTTTCAGATAAGAAAACTGAGTCTTGCCCAGAGAGCAGATGTGACCTGTCCAAGTTCCTGGACCCAGGGCAAGTTAACTGTGGCCGATTGAACTGGGAGTTACAGTCCCAGATCTACTTCTGGGATCAAACTGACACCAGTGAAATTCACTTGAATATTAACTTTTTTAATGGCTAAAAAGTAGAGCCAGATTTCTCATTTAGATTCTTCTATCCAATAAAGCAGGTATTCTAAGTCAAGAATAGGCATCCTACGAGCCCAAAGGATTCAATAAAGTGATTTCCATCTTGAACAGGAGGGGACAAGGGAAATGCATCCTGTGGGCCTTTTTAATGTTCTGCACCGGTCTTTGGGTGTTGAACAGAGTTGGTCCTAAAATCAGGTCTCAGGTCTCAGGAATGTTTTGCTCATCATCTCTCCTTGTCCCACTCTGTTGGCTCCCCGTGGCTGATTAGAGTCTTCAAACTCTGAATGATCAGGGGACCTGCTCAGTCAGACCCTGGAAGCCATTCACCTGCAACAAACAAAATGCAAATACATTGCACACATGCCTTCTGCCTGGGGCAGGTTTGCGAATAGAGGTTGCACACACTGGCGACTATTTAAAAAAAAAAAAAAAAAAAATTAAAAGCACATGCCCCTGGCCCAGGAACCAGAGTCACTGATGGGAGAATAAACATGCCACCAAGTGGGTGTGCAATTGGGAGGGTAGCTACACTTGTTACTGCCTGGAAGTCCCTGGCAGGGTCTCTCCCTCTAAGGATTTGTCCCTACAGTCTTTGTTGGAGCTGCTGAGCCCCAGTCTGTTGCTCCTGCTGCTGGCAAGCTGGGTGTTTCCCCAGACATCCGTCTCCTTAAACTGACCAGAGTCTCCTGGGAGCCTGGAGTCTAGCACAGTGCCTGGCACTTGAGCACTAACAAAAATATTTGTTGAGCCTTTGAAAGAAACTCACCCTTTCTGATATCCATGTTTCTTGGGTAGCTTCCAACCTACCCAAGCTGATGCCAAAGTGAACTCGACTGAATTTTTATCCAACAAGCATGGAATGCCTGCTGTTTGCTGTAGCTGTATTAAGATCAATGAAATAAAGGCCCTCCTTACCAAGAGGCTGCAATCTCGGGGAGAACGCAGACACACATTTACATCATCCTTACATAAGGCAGCCTGTGATAAATGGAACTCAAAGGAGTGCAGAGAGATGGGCAGCACAGTGGGAAGATTTCCCCTTTAGGTTTTATCAAAGCACCTAACCCACTGCAGGCTGTTTATTGCCCAGTGGCCCCTCCCCGGACGGTAAACTCCACAAGGGTGGAAATCTTTCTTTCTCTTCACTAATCTTGCCAGGCACCTAAAACAGTTCCCAGCACGTAGTAGGTGATTCACAAATATTTCTGAATGATTTTGGATTCATACGGGAGCTGGATTCTCATTCTCTTTCTGTGACCTATTAGCCATGTGACCTAAGACAACTTGTTTTTTAGCTTCAATTTCCTCCTCAACGAATCAGGAATAATGATGGTTGTTATGAGAATTAAAGTTTATAAAACATGTGGTTCTCAACAGATGGTACTAATGTTACTGTGATCAGCATATCACCTTAGTGTTAATATTTTTAAAAAGCACAGTATCTTGGGGGGAAGATGATTATAACTGACACACCGATTCTGTCTTCAAGCGTTCGTTAGGTTGCTTTCAGCCACAAGTAACTTGAAAACCAATTCGCAGTGGCTTACACAAATAAGGATCTGGTTTTTTCTCATATAACAAGAAATTTGGAAGTGGCTCCACGATGTCAGGGCTAGTGTCTGCAGTTCTCCTGATCAGAGGTGAGCAAGTCATGGCCCACAGACAAATGAGATGCATAGACTGTCTGTGCGAATAAAATTTTATTGAAACCCAGCCACGCCTACTTGTTTACATATTGTCTGTGGCTACTTTTGCATAACAGAGCTGAGTAGTTGCAACCAAGATCATATGACCTGCGAAGCCTAGAATATGGGCTAAAATATTTACTATTTGCCCTTTACAGACAAAAGTTCCCACCCTTGCTCCTGGCCATTGCTTAATGAGCGGTCACACCTCCAGGCAGCACATCTGCCTTGGAGACAAAAGGGAAGGAATGGCACAAGCCACATTTGCCTCTTTAATCAGGAAAGCAAGAGCTTTTCCAAAAGGCCCGGCTGACTTCCCTTTTCATCTCATTGGTCAGAACCGGGTCACATGTCCACTCCTTGCTGAAAGGGAGTCTGGGAAAGTAGGAAATGGATTGTTGTGATTGGCTAAACCTGAACTGACCGATAAGGGAGCCACTGCTCAGCTCCTGAAATGTGGCTGGTCCAAATAGAGATGTGCTGTAAGTATAGAATTCACATCAGATTTCAAAGACTTAATACAAAAAAGGAATGTGAGAAGCTCATTAATAATTTTTATTAATTACAGGCTAAAATGCCAATATTTTAGATATATTGGGTTAAATAAAATATAGAGTCAATATCAATTTCACCTGTTCTGTTCTACTTTTTTAATGTGGCTTCCAGAAAATTTTAAATTACATACATGCCTCACATTTGTAGCTCTCATTATATTTCTGTTGGACAGCACCGTGCTAGACTAATCATGATCTGTTGCCTGAGGCTGGGAAAATTGCTACCCTAAACTACAGGAGCATTCTGTTGACAAGAAGGAAAAGGGAACAGATATTGAACAGTAACTAACAGGGTTTGCTGTAATTCATATATTAAAGAAGAAAGAAACGAGTACCTAGAGCACACCAAGCACTATGCTCGATGCCTGGAATACAACAGTGAGCAAAATAGATGTGGTCCCTGCCCTCATGGAACTCGGAAAGTCCTCCTGGGAAGAGTAATATTGGACCTGAGCCTTGTGGAATGGAATGAACTTTGACAGGCAGTGACGGGCGGTGCTGGATGACGGGCTGGAGGGCATTGCAGGCTGAGGAAATGTTTGGGGAGTGAAAGGAGGCAGGATGAGGGGGAGCTTCTACCCAGGCTCACTGCCCTCCTCAACCTGCTGCACCCTAATCCAGGCATACTCATCGCCTCTCCATTTCCCAAACATACCATGCACGTTCCGCCTGTGAGAATTTGCCTACCCTGTTCCCTCAACTGGGAAGCCTTTCCTCATTTCTATCTCCCCCTCGTTGGCTTAGAGAAATAGTAATTATTGTACTCTGAGCATCAGTGCAACCATCCCCTCCTCCAGGAAAACCTCCTTGGCCCCTGATCCCAGAGGTTAACTTCTACTTCCTTTGTGCTCTAATAAAAATAATAATATGCTGTAGTAGTCGTAAACATCTATTGAGAACTTACTGTGTATCTGACATGACGTTAAATACTGTGTATTAATTAGAGTGAGTTTCATGACCACCTTATTAAGTAAAAATTGTATCCCATTTTACAGACGAAGAGAAGAAAGCTTAGAAAGATTAGCAGTCCCATTTCACGTGGCCTGAGCTCTGACTTTGAACACTAAGAAAGGGTAGGAGGCTCGGAGGGAGATTAAGAGCAGGAAAAAGAAAGTTTCAAGAGAAGGAGCAGAGAGAGCATGCTGTTTCACCAAAGCAGGCGATTCCCCAACAGGAGGGGCAGCGGGGCAGGGGTGTGACCCGGGGAAAGAAAGGACGGGGAAGCAGGAAACTTCAGACAGGGAGGAGCCACAGGCTACACAGAGACCTGTGAATTTCACTTTGCAGGTACTTGGGAGCCACAGAAAGAAACTACGGGGATGAAGGGCATCACTAAATTTGCATTTTGGAAACAGGAGAACTTTTGGAAGCTGACCCCATCCATCCAGACGGAAGATGATGAGTTCAGTGAGTTGAAGAGGAAGGGCAGTAGCTGCAGGAACAGAGATCTGTGGGAGCTTTAGGATGCACTCAGCAGCCTGGTGACTAATAGTCTGCACATTAGGGCAGGAAGAGGAGGCTCACTCCCCAGCTTCCCATCTCAGTTAACCCCCATCACCCTTCAAGTTAGGTATTAGCATTCTTCTTCTACAGATGAGGACGCTGAGCCCCAGAGAGGTTAAATGGCCTGCCCAAGGTCACACCAAGTATCCAATATGCACAGAGAAATCTGCCTAGCCTTTCCAAGCCCAGGATGTTGCTGAAACCCTACACTACTGCTAACGCTAAACCAGAAGAGGAATTTCTGTCCTTAGCACTCCTTGTTTGGCAGACATTAAATATGGGATGTGAAGCATTTCAATTCCTCATCAATCTGCAAAGCATTTTGCAGTGAGGGTTCTTCACTTGACCTTCATTTTGTTCCCTTTGGGGTAAATACCATGTTGCAGATCATAATAGCACCTCTGGTTTATGTACACTCATGCCTTTAATGGTAAGGAAAAGTTACTGATCTCCTCTGACCTTGGATGCCACTCCACTCCACCCACCCTCCTCCTATTCATCTCCCAGCGCCTGGGTCAGCTCAGAAGGAACCCCTCCAGAAGGCCACAGAATTTTCCACAAAGCAGGATGTATTGGGAAAGATATGACTTGGTTCTACTTTGGAGGAGGGCAAAATTCTACTTAAAAAAATAAGGCTAAATTAAATGAGTTTACCACCAAAAACCTTGGCTTTAAACACAGTTATAGCACTTCTCACCTTCTAATCGGCTTTTGAGTCAGATGAAGAATGTGGCCCTTCTCATTCTATTTATTATGAAGGTTTCGTGCCCAGAACCTGAGTCTTCCCCAGCCTGGTCTCCCCAAAATCGGCCTCACCCAGTGTTCACGCACAGTGCCTTGGAGAGGCACGTGGTTTTGGGGAAAGTCCTTGAGCTAGTTATCATCATCTGAGCTCTACTTTTCCCATCTCAAAATGGAAATAATGATGCCCATCTAGCAGAGCTGATGTCATTAAATAAGATAACATGCAGGAAATAGAAGCTACCTGATGAATTTTACTTTGCTTAGTTCTTAAAGCAATGTTGGAAAAACTAAATATGATAAAGACAGCTTTTTGTTTAAATAAGCTGTTTTACCTGCGTGTTATGCAAGACCGGCTTTTTTTTTTCCTTTTGTGACAGCATTTCACAGTTATTCTAATTTAATTTGTTTATAAAAATTTACTTAGCATCTATTGCCTTCTTACCACATGCTAGTTATGATTGCAGGGGGCAGGAGAAGGGGAGGAGACAATGAATATTCCAGAAGGGAAAGAGGGACTAGAACTTATTGAACAACTACTAGTTGTCAGATGCTGTTAAGAGCTGAACTCACCTCAATTCATATATTGAAGTCCTCACCCCCAGTCCCTCAGAATGTGACTGTATTTGGAGTCAGGGCCTTTAAAGAGGCTATTAAGGTAAAATGAGGACATCTGGCTGAGCCCTAATCCAATCTGACTGGTGTCCTTATAAGAAGAGATGAGGACACAGACATGCACGGCGGGGAGACCATGTGAGGACCCAGGGAGAAGACGGCATCTGCAAGCCAAGGAAAGAAGCCTCAGGAGAAACCACCATGCTGACATCTTGATATTGCACTTCCAGCCTCCAGAACTGTGAGACGATAAGCTTCTATTGTTCAAGCCACCCAGTCTGTGCTACTTTGTTATGGCAGCCCTGGGAAATTAACTTAGCCGCCATCCTTGATGCTTCACGTATTCATTCATTCATGTGTCAATATTTACAGAGTAGCTACTATGGGCCAGAGCCAGGTCTAATATAAAACAAGTCAGATGTGGCACATGCCTTTATGGGACTTCCAGTCCAGGGCATGCTATTTCACTTACCCTTCACGATAGCTCATGTGACAGATAACTATTGCATCCATCCCCATTGTACAGATGGAGAAACAGAGGCCCTGAAAGAGTAGCTGGGCAGCATGACACATAATATTGAAAGCTCCATAGGGTGCTTAGGGGTAACTAAAGCAGGCTCAGCATCTGCGAAGGCCCAATCCAATGAGTAAGGAAGGAGTGGCAGTTGGAATTTAAAACCAGTGATATTATGGATCATAGACCAGGAGGTAAAAGCAGAGTAAGATTTACCCTGGCCCCCCAGGGAAGGGACTGACAAGAGTTAGGCAGCGTGAGCCCAGGTCAAGGTCACAGCCTCTGGGTACTTACAGAAAATTCGTGTCTATACCCACTTGGTTTGTGAAGAGACATGGCGTCTCAGCCCACTCCAATCAGGACACGTCCTGGGTAAATCAACGGTTTGCTGGGGATATTACACCCTCTCCACTACCTCCTCCCAAAACACTCACCCAAAGTGCAAAAACCTCAATACAATGGAATTTGGCATGGGAGTCAGTGAAGGGTCAACATTTATAGGAAAGCCAGCCCGTAAGGGACAGCTACCATTTGAGTTATAAAACTAAGAGTCGCTGTTTCTTTTTATCAAACACCTACTGCGTGCATGAGATAATTGCATAGATTCTCTCATTTAACATTTACGACATCCTTACAAGACAAATACTGTTATCCTTTGCATTTTGCAGTTGAAGAAAATAAGGTCCAGAGAAGTTCGTAAAGTCGCTTAAGACCCTTCGTATAGTCAGAAACAGACGACACGTGGGTCTGATCTCAGGTCTTTCCAATTCCCCATCACCCTCTCCTCCAACTCACCAGGTGCTTTTGTTTTACATTTAGGTAGCTTTTTAGAAAATTGGAATAGAAGCAAAAACCGACTACATGGCCCTACATCCTGCTCTCATCCCCAAACTCTGTAAATGGCAGAACACATTTGAAAAAGACTGCATCTACAGTGGGGATAAAAATCAGGAGAGGCCAAGTGGCTCAGAGGAATATCTGAGAGAGAGAAGGTAAATGGACCAGACAGATGGAGAAAAACATGGCCTAAAACATCTACAGGGACTCGCCAGGCACTGGGAGTTTCCGAGGTTAGAGACAATATACGGGAAGCAGGAAAGGGCTCTGGAGAAAACATCAGGGCGATTGGTTGGGAAGCAATCCAGGGACTTTAGCCTCTTCTGTGTCCTGTTATGTCAAGTAGAGGCAGTAGGGCTCCTGCCCTGAAACCCCGCCCAGGCTAGAGTTACAAGTGTGGCTATTTTGGCCAAAGAACCAAGACTAAGGTAACACCAAGGAAGAATGGGGAGCCCCCATACACCGGCCTTCTTGGAATCATGTCCTATTGTTTCCCTACAACCATTAGAGACAGGTGGTAATAAACAAAAAGAAGGCACAGGCAGGTAGGGAACTTCAAATACAAAGATAGGCATATAGCCTAAAGTCACCCTGAGAGAAGTACAGGGTTGAAATGTGTTCCCCAAAAAGTATTGTTGAAGTCCTAACCCCTATTATCTGTGAATGTGACCTTATTTGGAAACAGAGTATTTGCAAATGTAACCACATTAAGATTAAGCCATACTGGATTAGGGTGGGCCTAAATGCATGACTGGGGGCCTTATAAGAAGAGGGAATTTGAACACAGAGACACAGGGGAGACACTCTCAGTCACGGGGAAGAGGGTCATAGGAAGCAGAGACTGGAGTGATGCAACTTCAAGCCAAGGAACACCAAGGATCACCAGCAACAGCCTGAAGCCAAGAAGAGGCAATAAAAGATTCTTCCTACAATAGCATCAAAAAGAATAAGACACTTAGGAATATATTTAACCAAGGAGGCTAAAGACTTATACACTGAAAACATAAAATATTGATGAAAAAAATTAAAACAGACACAAATAAATGGAAAGACATTGTGTGTTCATGGATTAGAAGACTTAATACTGCTAAAATGTTCATATTACCCAAAATGATATAGACTTAATGCTATGTCTATCAAAACCCCACTGGTATTTTTTATACACATAGAAAAAACAATTCTAAAATTTGTACATAACCACAAAAGACCCTGAATGGCCAAAATAATCTTGAGAAAGAATAAAGTTGGAGGCCTCACCTTTCCTAACTTCAAAACATATTTAAAAGCTATAGTAATTAAAATAATATGGTACTGGCATAAAGCCAGATATATAGGCCAATGGATCAGAATAGCAAGCCCAGAAATAAATACACATATATTGTCAAACAATCTTCCACAAGGGTACCTAAACTACACAATGGGAAAGGATAATATCATCAACAAATGATGTTAGCAAAACCAGATATCCACATGGAAAAGAATGAATTTAGGCCCTTACCTCACACCATATACAAAAATCAATTAAAAATCAATGAATGACTTACACACAAGACCTGAAAGTATAAGACTCTTGAAAGAAATATAACATTGGTCTTGGCAGTGATTTTTTTGTATGTGGTACCAAAAGCAGGCAACAAAAGCAAAATTAGACAAATGGGGCTACATCAAACTAAAAACCTTTTGTACAACAAAAAAAATAATCAACAGAGTGAAAAGGAAACCTACAAAATAGGAGAAAATATTTGCAAACCATACATCTGATAAGAGAATAACATCTAAAATATATCCAAAAGATATATTAGATAATATTCAAATAATATGCAAAAGAACTCCTACTTTAATAACAAAAGGAAACAAAAACAAATAACCTGATTTTAAAAATGAGCAAAAGACTTGAATAGACACTTCTCCAAAGACATACAAATGGCCGACAGGTAAGATATATGAAAAAGTGGTCAACATCACTAATCATCAGGAATATGCAAATCAAAATCATGATGAGATATCATCTTTTGCCTATTAGGGTGGCCATTATCAAAAACAAAATAAAACAGAAAACAAGTGTTGGTGAGGATGTGGAGCAATTTAATGGAACACTTGTGCAATGTTGGTGGGAATATAAAATGGTATAGCTGTTATGGAAAACAATATGAAGGTTTCTTTAAAAGTTAAAATTTAAACTACCATATATGATCTAGCAATCCCACTTCTGAGTATTTATCCAGAAAAATTGAAATCAAGGTCTCAAAGAGATATTTGCTCTCCTATGTCCACTGCAGCATTATTCACAACAGACAAGAGGTGGAAAAAACCCAAATGTCCATTGGCATATAAATGGATAAAGAAAGTGTGGTATATGCATAATGTGGAATATTATTTAGCCTTAAAAAAATAGAAAATTCTGTCATATGCCACAGCATGGATGAAACTTGAGGACTATGCTAAGTGACATAAGCCAGTCACAGAAGGACAAATATTGCATTATTTCACTTACATGAGGTGTCTAAAGTAGATACCTTGGCAATGGTGGTTGCCCAGAACTGGCGGAAAAGGAAAATTGGGAGTTGTTGTTCAATGAATACAGAGTTTTGGTTTTGCAAAATAAAAAAAACTTCTAGAGGTCTGCTGTACAACAATATTCACATAGTCAGCAATACTGTACTGTACACTTAATAATTTGGTAAGAGGATAAATTTTATATTACTGTTTATGATAATAGAGAAAAAGAAAGGATTCTTCCGTAGAGCCTTAAGAGGGAGTGTGGTACTGCTGACACCTTGATTTTAGACACCTAGACGCCAGCACTGTGAGAAAGTAAATTACTGTTGTTTTTAAACCACCCAATTTGTGGCCATTTGTTACAACCATTTTAGGAAACTAATATAAGAGACAAATACCAAGCTCAACAAATGGAATAACTAATGCCCAAGGAAATATAAGAAGGAAAAAAGAAAAAAAAAAAAAGGAAAAAGAATCTGAAAGGAAGAAAAGTAAATATTTTCACAGAGACAAGGGAAGATATCCATGAAATAAGAACAGGTACTTAAGAAATAAGAGCAATTAGCCATCATGGGTAATA
Organism: Avahi laniger; assembly: GCA_963575035.1. Lineage (NCBI taxonomy): Eukaryota > Metazoa > Chordata > Mammalia > Primates > Indriidae > Avahi > Avahi laniger. The sequence continues at coordinate 12,768 of CAUYSK010076104.1, forward strand.
TAATTCTAAAACTCACAATAACTAATAGTGTGAAGAACAAGATGAGCACAAATGGAGAACAATGTGAGAAGTTGGTCAACTTAACCTGGGAATTCTCCAAGTATGCTGTGCAAAAGTGTAAAAAGATAGTAAGAAAAAAGATTAAGATACAGAAATAAGTAGACAAGCTCAAGCATCTTCAAACAGGAACTCTAGAGAGAATGGAGAAAAATACACAGGGAAATAATAATATAATGAATAAATGAAGACATATCCCAGAACTAAAGGAAGACACAAGGCTTCAGATTCAAGAACACAAAAGAACTGAACAGTTGGAATGAGAAAGTGTTTAGACCTTATGGATTTGGGTACCAAGGGCATGAGGGACTCAGGGGTAACTGGACTTCCCACTCTTACCCTTAACATTCGATGCCAGACACTTCATTATGTGGAAGTAGTCTCCTTTCCTCTCTCATCTTCAAAGGGACTTCTTTGTTATCTGAAATGCAATAAAAGCATCAGTTTAGAATTCATCCTTGATTCTGGGCCAATATTTGTGGTGTATGGAGTTAGGAGTGCCTATTTCAGAAGAGGCCTGTGGTGTAATTAGAGTTTATTAGTCTCAGTAGTGTGTGTTCATCATAAGTTCATCCAATTTGACATAGAGTTGGCCTGTGACAAACTAAAGCTTTAATCCCTGCCAAAGTAGAGGGAACATCATGATAAGGAACCATCTTGAGATTTTTTTATTGCATATAAAACATGCAAAATGCTAAAAAAAAATCTCATGTAACAATCTGTTTGGATAATATTATTGGAGATGTTGACATTTAAGCGAGAAAATGTTCATAAAGTGAAGTGAAATGAGGATTGTAAGAATCTTTGACCAAATAGAAAAAATGAAAAGATACATAAACCAGTCAATTTTTAAAATTAAAACAGCATTAATCTGAGATGTGAAATATCAATTTTGTAAGCATGATTCAAGGCTGGCATTTGGTGAGGTCCAATGTCTTTTGAGGAGTGAAGAGTTCATAGAATTATTTTGTTAATCAACTCTTAGGAGAGAGATTTGGCAAAAACATTTTACTTAGTAAATGAAACATATTTAATTTGGTGTCTCATTCTGTCAGTTTGTCGTTAGAGAAACCCATATAAAGACTTATAAACAACAGCTTTCCATCAATAATTGTTTGACAGTTACTTTGCTGCTGGGCGCACCTTTCAAATTTATAATTAGGAAGACTTCTCAGATGGGACATACTGATCAATAACATAGTCAATTTTCTATTATGGAAATAAATTGATATTTCCACTGTAAAAACATTTCTTTCAGCACCTTGGAACAACACTATTTCTTTCCAGTAAGAAGGTAACAAGAAGAGGTATAAATGTTAGACAAATTGTAGTAGATGTTTACCAATTCTTTCAACTATACTTCATTTTCAATATCCCTGAGAGATATCAGTCTTCCTTATCAAATTCCTTACAGGGGATTTGCTCTCAGATTTCTGCCTTGAGTTAGGAGAACTGGATCCAATGCTTTTTATACTGTTCCTCCTGCTAGGTTGGACATTATTGGAGATAAAGTTGGCATTGGTGGGAGGTGTAATACAGTGGAACGAGCATAGGCTTACGAATCTGACAGATCTGGACATAAATCTTAGCTTTGAACTTGAAGACACTGCTAACTGTCTCTGAATATTAGCTTCCTCACTTATAAATTGGAATCAGCTAGATCTAGCTTGCTCTTCTACTTACTTACTAGCTAGATGAACCTAATCAGATTACTGGACATGTGTTAGCTTTTCTCGCCTCAGTGAACTGTTGTGAGTGAAATGAAATAACATATATAAATATCACAGCACCAAGGGCATGCTTAACAAATTTTAGTTCCTTTCCCTTTCCCTATGATATGTTATATGGGCAATGTACAAACAATGCTTCAAGGTTTAGAAATTTGAGATACAATCGTGCAAAATATCAGTCTTTTTAGATGTCATTTTCTCTAAGAAGATGGGATTTATAGCCAAATATGAAATCATATTAATATACCAACTTCTTTCATCAATTATTCATGACATCTACATGATCAAGTCAATCTCATGTAATTGTTGAGAAGCAATTATACACAAGACATGAAAATGGATGGAGTGAGGATCACATCATGACCTCCAACCTCAAGAAAGTTAAATCTAGTTGGGAAGTTCTTGCTCAATCCAAGAACAAACCTAGTCATGACGATGACACTAATGTCTCCTGCGGTTAAGAGGAGGCCAGACTCTAATGATCTCAGGATTTTTCATCAGTACCTAACTTCTGCTGAAATATATCAGAGGACATTGCACGAGTCCTGGGATCTGCCTTTCCCAGTGGGAATCTAGCCTGCTTGAGAAGGAGGGAGTGGTTCAGTCCTGCTGTAATCACTGACAGCCTTATCACGTGCACAGTACACCTCAAGTTGAGATATCATCTGCTCCCTCCATTACAGCCATTCAGTATTAAAGAATGTTCAGAATCAGAATAAAATGCGGCCACTTCCACAGGACTTGGGTCTTGGAAAGCATCTCAAGATGGTCACAATGGACAGCAGTACTATTTATAAGAAGGATCAGGAAAAAAATTTTCCTTGTTTGGGAAGGGTGGCAGAATGGAAAATCAAGAGTTTTATTTTGGACATGTTAAATTTTACATTTCTACTCAACATTCGTGTGGAGATGTCTAGTAGAATTTTAGACACATGAGTCATGCACTCAAAGGAGATGTCTGAAATAATGAACTGATGTTATAAATTGGAGCATCATTATTACATGGAGGTAAGTAGACCCAGGGAATTACTATAGATTTCCCAGGGAGAGAGTGTAGAAATAGAAAAGAAACCAACCCAGGGGAAAGCCTCCTGAGGAAATAGCATTGAAGTATCAACAAGATTTAGATAGATGAGAAGACAGAAACACTTTCAGGATCAGGATGTGAACAAAAACACTGCAGGGAAAATTATGGTATCCTGTTTGGGGCTACCGAAGATACTAGCTAACTGAGTTTTCAAACAGTGCCCTATGGAACCCCATGGGTCTTTGGGTAGTATGGACATTTTAACAACATTAATTCTTCCAATCCACATTGAATATCTTTCCATTTATTTAATACCTCTTAAACACGTTGGTTTAGTGATAAAATCACAGGTCTTAAGAGTCTCAAGAAATGTCTTGTAGTCCAGAATCGGACACTTATATCTGTGTGACCTTGATCAAATTCCCTCTGATATAAAATGAGGTTATTAGCACTTCCAACTTTGTCAATTTTTTGAGAGAATTAAATAAGAAAATCTGTAAAAATAACTAACAGAGTGGCTAATGCCTAGTAGGTCCTCAATTCTTGCTGGTTTTATTCCTTACTTAAAGGAGTGCTGGCCTGCAAGAATTAATTCCAGACACATCAATTTCTAGGTTTCTCTGGCATTGCCAACCTGACTCCAAAGCCTTTTCATGTCTTTGGGGGTCTCCTCTTCTACTTCCAGCCCGAGTAAACCCCCACCCACCCACACACACATACAGTTCATAATAACTCTAAGTCTACAGTTTATGGGGACTTCATCCCTCTCACTCCGGCGAATCCCCACATGGCAGCCATGCCAGATCAAGGTCTCCCCCAGGGCGCACTGGCTCCCCGATGGTCTACAAAGCCACTTGATCCTCTCTGGGAACCTGCTGCGGGGAAGAACCTGCCCAATGGGCCCGCATCTCTTACGGGCCAGGCTTGAATGGGAGGATTTGAGAGTTCACGAACTCACGTTATCCCACTGGGAGCCAGAATTGAAGATGCCTAGAGAGGGAGCCAGGGGCCTGGAGAGTGGAAGGAGAGGAATTTAAAGGTTTGAAGGAAAAGCTATAAAGTGCTCCTTTCCTCCCCGGGCTAGATTGTATTTTCCAAAGATGGCAGCACCAACATCTCTACCCCACATGCTCTTCTGCAATGTGACTCCGCCACACTCCTCCCCTGAGAGAGAGGTTCTAATTCTCCTCCCCATGAAATCCAAGCTGATCTTAGGACTTGCTTGTAATGAGTAGAATGCAGCAGGAGTGCCTCTGTGATCTCAAAGACTAGGTCAGAGAAGGCCAGGCAGCTCCCACCTGGTTTTCATGGAATGCCTCCTCCGGGAAACTCCCTCTTGGAAACGAGCCACCACGCTGTGCAAAGGCCACACCACATGGAGAGGCCACATAGAAGTGCTCTGTTGACAGGCCCAGCTGTGCACAGTTTCTGAGTTATCCCAGCCTGGGCAACAGACAATAATATGCGAGTGAAGGAGCCTCCAGATGATTCCAGATCCTGTTTGTCTGAGTCACCACCAGCCATTTGAGTGTCCCCAAGTGAAGCCCTAGACATTGTGGAGCAGAGACAAGCCATCCCCTTTGTTCCCTGCCTGAAGTGCTGACCCACATAACCTGTGAACATAACACACTGGTCACTATTTTATACCAGTCAGTGTGGGGTGGTTTGTTGCACAGTGTTAGTGAGCGGAACACTCTCCCAACACATATAACAGGTAAGTATACACACATGCACACACACACACACACACACACACACACACGCGTGCATCTTCACCCATGGTGGGGAATGGGACACACACACATACACGCATGTGTGCATGCATCTTTACCCATAGTGGGGACTGTGACAAATGTTAAAGAAAGATCAACTCACCAACTCTCTCTATATCCCAATTTCTCCATCCGTCAGGTGATAGGGAGAAGAGACTCTGGCTCCCAAAGGCCCTTCCAGTTCGAACATTCTGCTTCTGTGATCGCCCCCCACCCCCACCCTTCCTTTCAGTTAAAGCCTGCTCTGAAATCCTTCCTTTCCTCTGAGGTATACATCACTGACAACTTCCCAGGACTAGCTGCGCTTTAGACAGCATTGAAGCCTAAAGAGAAAGGAATAAAGCTTTGATGGTGGAATTTCAGAGCCAGTGGATTTTTTTTTTTCCAGGAGATTGGGGAGAAGTGGTTATCTTAAGTCTTGAAATGAGTAGTATTGGCAGATCATTGTTATATAAGTGAATTACATTATACACAATGATTGTTGTTATTACTCGGAGTGTTACCATGTGTTGAAGCTCACTTTGAGCTAAATATTCTTCTAGGCCCTATGCGTGCATTATCCTATTTAATCCTCACAGTAGGAAATCCCCCCACCCCAGCATGAGTGGAACCTACCCTGATACATAGTAGGGAACACAGAAAAATCTGTCACATGGGGACATGACTATACCTGAGAATTCTACACTAAAGGTTGGTTTTTAAAACTTGCTGCAGCAAAACACTTTCTATATTCTAAATTGAGGTGTTCTCCTACTAAAATTGAATAATGTTGATTTTTTTAATTGCAAAGAAAACATGTTACTGTAGAGGGTTTTTAATTCTCCTCCCATAATTTTTGTTTAAAACCTTTGTGCTCATTACCACTTGCTGGCTACGAAAATTAGTTCTAGCTCAAAAGAGAGGCAAATACTGGAGCAATCACGAGGGTGAACTCTGGACTTAGACCTGGATTCAAAAAATGAACAAAATGAATTTGCCATTTACTGCTGGGTAACCTTGGACAAGTCCATTAACTGTTCTAATGCTTCATCCTGTCATCTATAACGTGGGGTAATTATAGTTCCTTCCTTACAGGGCTGCATTGGGACTAAAGGAGTTTATGTATTCAGCCCAGTGCCTAACACATGGAAACAGTTGACAAAGGTTTGCTGTTTTATTAATAATCCATTCTTATATCATCGTAGGCAAATTCAAGATAGAAGGCAATTTTTCAACGTCATTTTTGCCTGCTAGAGGAAGTCTTAGAAAAAAGAAAAATTGTGTTTGTGCACACATGAACATCTGAGTTTTGCAAATTAGATAACTTCTTACAATAATATTTCCAGATTAGTTGTTTAACTTTCCACTTTTCTGACATAAAAATATCCTAAAGAAAAGCCATATACTGATCTGGAAAAGCATGGCCTTTGGAGTGGAACAAAAATGGATTCTAATCCTAGGTAAGTTCCTTATCTTCTCTGAACTTTGGTGCAGACATGTATAAAGTGCTCAATAAATATTTGTGGAACAAAATTCTAAAAATTATTATACTAATACCTATCTTTTTCTTTTTAGGATTAAATGAGATATAAAGTAAAAGTACTTAACTCATAGTTACTAGTTGGCAAATGTTAGTTTTCTTTATTCACACACTTTTTAAAGTATCTGGCACTTTTTATTAAGAAACTCCAAATTTGATCAGTTCTATTCATTACGATGAATTTTAATTCCTCTGTTTATCATCCAGATAACTGGTTTTACATGCTCACTGTTTATCTTAGAGATTCTCTAACAGCATGCTGTGTGGATAAAGCAATGGCACGTCTCAGAGGAACTCAATGGGATGCACATAATTAACCCAAGAGGTACCTGAGTTAGCTTTTATCACTAACACACACATCCCCCTTGACTATGGCGCCTCCTTACTACGATGAAGTCTGAGATTGCCTTGGAATCATTAGACTCCCTTCCTCTGGAGGTGAGTTAATAGATATCCATGATTTCCTGAAAGAAAATCATTTGTTTCATCTTGAAAACTAAGAAGGGGCGAAGTTCAGTAGTTCTTTTTTTTTTTTTTAATGCTCAGCAATTTCTATTCTTTCACTTAGAAGCAACTAAATTCACATCACATGACTCATCTTCCTGCCATAAATCCGGTGATCAATCTAAAAGCCCCTTCTGCCAGCAGTTCCTAGGTAACCAACCCCAAGTGACTTTAATGGACAGCCTGTAACAGACAGGAACCAGTAAGAGAAAGGAAAAACCTGTCATTTTGTACTTCCCCCCCATACTTTTAAATAATTAAAAAGACCATTGAGAAACTAATCCATAGATAAAATGATACGTAAAATATGATTGCATAGTGCTTTTCCACCTTCATTGATTCATTCTAGCGGGGAAAGAACCATTTACTCAAGGCTTTACTTCTTCTAAAAGAAATTTCCTCCAACCCTTGACATGAAGTTAGGATTACCAGGCCAGATCTTGTTAAATGAGTGAGTTACAAATGAGTATGAGCTAAATATTTGTAGCAGAAATAACCTCTACATTTCCTTTTAATCTTAAAATATGAACTAACTCTTTTTAGGATGTACATTGGATCAAATTTAGTAATTCAAGGAAGTTTAAAGATTAAGGCATCCATTTGGGAATCAGTCCTCGGTGAATCCTGGGTCCAAAACATATCAGTTGCATGACTTTCGGAAAGGATATGTAATCTCTGTGAGACCCTATTTATTCATCTGTTAAATGGAGATAATGTCAGATTGTTGAGATGGTTAAATCAGGCAACACAGAGAAAACACCCAGCTCAATGCTGGTCTCGTAATAAACACCTAATAAAGGTTATAAAAAAGTTAACAAAAGAGTAATCACCTTCTTATATGTAAGTACTTACTGAATGTCAGACACCAGACTAAGGTATTTATACCTATGAAAACACTAGAGTAATAAAAAGTTAAAGGGCTCCTGAGTTGAAAGAAAGAAAACTGTTAACTCTAGACTATCATCAGCGGCATCATAAACAGCAAACATGTATTAAGCACCCTGTGTGTACAAAGCGGTGCGGTAGCTGGAGAGCATGGGCTTTAGGATAAGACGGAAATGCATTCAAATCCTGCTTCTCCCTTATTAGGTGTGTGGCCATCGTTAATGCAAATTAAAATAGCGACCGGGCCTGAAGAACCTCCCGAGCAGAAAAAGTCAGTGAGGCCTCATAAGTGGCCTTAACCTTGCTTGATTTGCGAACATAAGCTAAACTCAACTTGCGCTATTTCCTGTGAATGCCTGTATAAACGAAAAACAGAACTTAAATCAGAAGCAGCCAACAAACTTATAATTCTATAACTAGGGACTCTCTGTGGGGGATAGACCAAATAAGGCAACTTTATAACTGTAGCCAAATATCTTCTTCTTATTACTTCCACATTCACTCTACAAAAGCCTATTTGGTTTGGGGCATCCTGATTGATGAATCATTGTTTGCTCAAATAAATGCTTTAAAACTTTATCGCACCTCAGTGTATCCTTTTCAGTATATACTTTCTTTTGGTTGTCAAAGGGTCCTTTACTGAAATATTTTCCTTTGTACTTTTTAGCTAGCTGGGCCCTCCACCGCACCACTGCTGACGTCATCTACGGTGTCATGAGGATGGTGGCCATCGGCATTGTCCCATGGACTGGGAAGTCCCCGGGGTCTCTTTAATGGTTCCAGAGAGTTCTCTGCCTAGAAATTGGTGCTGCATCTGTCTGGCAATGTTGACAATTTCATCAAAAGTGATATTTCTGTTGTGTTTAATGTTTCTCTGTTTCTTTCTGTCTCTTGGTGGTTCCTTGAGGGCTTTGATGATCAGGGCAGAGACAGATGGTACCACTTTAATCTGGGCCTGTCTGTTCTGAATAGTCAGTTTCACTGTAAGCCTTCCAGTCATCGGTTGCCTTAGTGATGTCATCCCAACCTTTTTTGGAGACAGACCCAGGGGGCCGATTTTGGGGACCAGGGCACCAACTGTGCCACTGGCACACCTTAAATACATGACTTTGATCTTGTTGGGGTCGAACTTAGGTAGCCTGGTGGAAGTGGCTGGTGTCGGATGAACCTGGATTCAGGACCACCAATGAAAGTTGCACCTTGGCCTCCTCTGAGCTGAAAACAGAAAGGCTGGCGTATCCTTTTAATACCATAGAAAAGCGACTTACCCTCTCATCTTCAAAATCAGTAAGTCCACCAGGGCTCATGGTTGCAATAATACAAATGGACTCAGCAATCTTAACCAGAGAAAGCAATTCATTACAAGTACTGGGGACACTTACAGAGTCAATGAGAGATGGAAGAAGGCCAGTTTGGAAAACTGGTAAAGGATTGGGAAGACTCCATAGAGCTAGATGGAAGGAACCCTGGAAAGACCATGCAGCAGCAATGATCTGGTTAGAGGCCATCAGTGCTGCTGGCATGAATACGAGCTCCAACTGGCCCTATATTCTTGGGGCTCTGGCTCAAGATTCAAAGTCCTCAGTTGTGACTCCCATGTCACTCACATGCTGCTGCTGCCTTTGCCATTATTGGAGGGAAATATTCCCTCCACCTTGACCATGCATGTTGAGTTATTCCAGAAACAGGCATTTGGGTACCCAAATGATAAATGCTCACTCTGATAAGAATAAGAATGCAAAATATTGCAAATCCATTGTGAAAACAAAGGGACTAAGGTCTTTAAAATGCACATCACAGTGTCGAGCACACAGTTTGCACCTAACTGGAAACTATTATTATACTGGAGGCTATTATTATTAGATGTTCGAGGTATAGCCTCTGGAATCAAACAAACTTTATTTGACCACCTGTTCTGTGCCTGGCCCTATGCAAGGCTTAGGACATACTGGTGCTAATATAGGTTAATATGGTTTACATCTGCTCACGAGGAGACTACAGTCTGATGGGGAATGCAGAGAAGTGAATGACAATAATAATCTGAAATACCTGTGATGAGGACCATATGCTCTGGGTAGGAGTAAAGTGCTCTGGACTCAGAGAGGAAGGAACTGTTCATTCTCTCTTGTGTGTCTGGAGGAAGCGGGAAGGAAAAGGAATTTCTCACTGACATGGTGGCCTTTGAGGTTTTTGTCTCATTACTCATTTATTATCTCAATAGATGGCCAATGTTCCTTGAGGAGGTGAGCCAGTGGTTAGGCACTTCTCAGTGGTTAGGCACCTGGGTTATAAAATCAAGCAGATCCTGATATATAATAGACTCTACATTTGTCCTAACTCCCCAGGTAACCTTGAGCGACTCACTGAAACTGTTTAACCATATGTAAACCAGAGACGAACATAGTAAACATAATCACAGAGTCGTGACATCACACACATATACCTTTGCAGGATGAAAGGCATTCAATGAATGTTAGCTACATTATTACTATAGGTAGCATGTGGGAGAAATTGCTTTCCATTAGCAAAGAGAAGACAGGCTGGAATTTTCAAAAGCCTTTGTTAAATACCAGCAGAGAAAGGAAGGAAATAAAGAAAATTCAAGAAATACAAGTTTGACATAATCAAGGGCAGGTTTCTGATTCTTCCATAGCTAGCCTGGTCTATTTCGCTATTTCTTCAGCACCTACAACAGCGGCTGGCACCAATGAGGTTCTATAAATATTTCATGAATTATTTGATTAATAGTGCTTATTTAACTAATCAGTGAGGTTTATCCCACAATAATACCTTGCACAACTCCAGGAGATACCACTGATATATGACACACATAGATGACAACATCGTGCTTCAGAGCAATGGTTCTCCAACTTAGCCAGACTCTGGAATCACCTGAGCACATTTCAAAAAATACTGATGTGTAGGCTCCACCCCTAGAGCTTCTGATTTAATTGGCAGGGGGTACAGGCTGGGCATGAGGATTTTCTAAAGCTCCCAGGAGATTATAATGTGCAGCAAAATGTGAAAACAATTCTCCAGGAGACCATTGTATTCTGTGCAAGTTTTGAGCCCTGGATTGTACAACAGGGTGGTCCACACTGCTCAAGTCCCAAGTTCTCTAAGCTATACAGTCATTGGGGAACATGAGCGATTCTGCCAACGGTGGTAGTTTATCGTGATGAAAGAGTAGAACGTTGAGATTAGGTAGACGTGGGTTTAGACTTAAGTCTAAGCAAGCCTATTTCTCAATTGTGTGACCTTGAGCAACTTACAACGGGAGCCTCAAAATTCAATGATCTGTGATAGACAGAGTGCCTGGAAGAAGGGTCGGCCCTGAAGGAAAGGTGATTATATCTAAGTCTTCCCTGACTGTTCAGGAGTAATTGCATCTGTAGCCTTCTCTCACATCCAAACTCTAAACCAGGGGTTGGCAAAGAGCAGCATGCAGATCAAATCCAGACGGCCACCTGCTTTTGTAAATAGTTTTACTGAAGCACAGTCATGCCCACGCCTTTGTGCATTACCTAGGGCTGCTTTCACACTACAACATCAGAGTTGAGCAGCTGCAACAGAGATAGTATGGCCCACAAAATCTAAAATATTTACTCTCCGGCCCTTTTAAAGGAGAAGTTTTGTCGGCCTCTGGTCTAATCACCAGTTAAACATGTTTTTGTGCTCTTTATGATAATGAGGGTCTATTGTTATTTGCAAACCCCTTCCCCCACATTAAGATTGTAAATTCTTTGAAGCTGGACCACCTCATGTAGTTTTTCTCTAATAATACTATTTCACATTCACTTCCTACTTTCCAAAGAACTTTGATGTGTGAGCTATTATTTCCCACAGAGTCTAGCATAGTGTTGAGCAAACAGAAGACACTCAAAAAATATTTGACTGATTGATTGCATTTCTCTGATTTATTTCAAGCTCCAAGCAATTGGGCCAATGGTTATTTTTGTCGCTGATATGAAAGGTCATGAAGACCATTATAAATCCCTATATGTAGTGGGGATGGAATATTTCAAACCATTGTACAAAGTGGCTTTTTGTAACATTTCTGGTTATCACTAGTTTTTATCCAAATCCTTTCTAAGCATTATGTGATTCTTCCCACAAGAGACAGTGCCGTTTTTGTATAAAAGAACAATGTTTAGAGTCAGACTTGAGTTAAAATCCCAGCTTAGCCACTTCCTACCTTTGAGGCCCTGGCCATATGGTTCTTGTTTCAGTATCATTTAGAATCTAGACAAGTTAGAAACATGTTCTTCCCTTGACTCATATGGCTAAGTTTCACTTTGCTACCTATCAGCTCCGTAGAAACAGTAGCTTAGAATCTACCAGATCCTAGGAAATCACATTGTGTGAATTGCCTTTTGCAGTGGTAAATGGGGACGCAGACCAATCTAAAGTCAGGTAAATTTGCTAAGAAAAAAACAGTGATGAGAAGCAAATGTTCAAGGCAGAACATAAGAATTGTCATAAAATATCTGTGACGCTTCAGAATGATGTGACATTTTTTGTCATCGATTCGACCTACTTACAGCCCTTCTGTAAAATAAATGACAAAGCACTCAATATTGGTCAAAATTCTATTTCTGCACAATGAATAGTTAATTGTAATGATGCTGTCTAGTTGATCTGTGCTTGTTATCTTATGAACCAAGAGGGACTCTTTTCTTTTTTAATAATTGAGTTTACCAGGGAGATTTCATTACAAATCTTAAGCTGAATAGGGTCCACTGCTTACTATTGTGGCTAGAGGTAAAGCGATGTTGAGATTTCTAAATGGGAGATTTATGTAATTATTTTGAGTTAATTCTGTCTTTATTCCAATTATTACATGCTTCGTTGTTGGAATCTTGTATTTATTTTGTGCTCTATTTGTGTCTTGCTAAGAACGTGGATAATTTATAAAAGAGCCCCAGACAGGGATTACGTAGCTGGAAAAGAAGATCAAGTGTGGAATTAAAGAAAAGGAGTCGGAAAAGACAGTTTTCATCTATATGGGAAGACAGTATAGTCGCTGGTGATTCTGCACACTATTTCAGGGAACCAAAGACATGAATTATCTTCCCTACAATCATATATTTGGCAACAAAAATGAATTTTTATATTTATAAATATGAATGTGACTATGAATAAATATGAATATGGAAGGATCATATAAGGGGAATTCACTTCAGATTAACACATTAACTGCCATGCGAGTTGTATTTAACTCACACTAGTTTTGAGCCCAGGGCCTCGTGGAGCAAAACCTGGGCAAAACCCTGCAATTGGTTCATGAAAATCTTACTTGTTGATGTTCTTATTGTTACAATTAATATCAACAAATTCATTCTAAAAATGTGAATTAAATGAATAGAAGTCAATAGATTTCGTTTTTCATTAAATTTGTCTTTAAATTAGAAAGAATCGTTTTGTTTTTGAAGTTTTTATTCTATTTTTGTAATAAAACACCATGGCCCCAAGGAAAAAAATTTTTTTCTAGTGTGGCAGTCAATGTGTTAAATAACAAATCATGAAGATTTGGGTATTCTTCAGAACTTTAAAAATGATAAGACTAGCTAACAGATAACAATAATCTCTCCATAGTACCTGTCTTATCTCATTTGATCATCACGATGATCCTACAAGGTAGCGTGGCAGGCATTAAAATCTCGATTACCTGGAGAAAGAAACTGAGCTTTGGGGATGCACTCAACTGGCTTAAAACTCATATCTGACTTCAAGTCCTTCGGGGTTTACAATCCTTTATACGTGAGCCATCCTCTGTTCCCCAGAAGAGGGGCATGCCTTGTCCCAACGATTTTGCTATGTTCTCCCTTCCCACTCCATTCCAGAGTCTATTTAGCCTCTGGCTTTTTATCTAGTTTTGTCTCCCAGCTCTAATCTGCACCTTCCCCTTGGCAGCCCTCACAGAACTTAACTTCCCCCTTTGTGACCAGGTTTCTGGCTCCTAGTTGAACCCAATCCTATCAAACTCTGCTCCGAGACCTGAATCCATTCCTCTCAACCCTTGGCAGACAGTGCCTGCTCTAATAATATATTTTAGTCTGGCAAAAAAATCTGTGCATTCCATTTACTGTGGGACTTCTGTTCAGAGACTGGTGGTGGTAGAGAGTTCTTGCTGGGGGTTGAGGGGAGGGGAAGAGATGAAGATTGTGAAGGAAATGTTCTCTATCCGGCTGGCTACAGCAGTTTGTGTTGGTTCCTATGGCTAGAGGACTATAGGAATAAAACAAATTTTTTTGTTATGAGAAACTTTATGAGACTGAGCAAAATCAAAGCTGCTTTCAGGTCTAATGTAGTCATTCCTTCAAAAAATATTTAATGAGCAACTGCTACGTGCCAGACATTGTTAATAAACACTGAAGATACATCAGGAAATGAAATAGGAATTATTCCACCTAGGTGTGATGGCTTATGTCTATAATCCCAGCACTATGGGAGGCCAAGATGGGAAGATTACTTGAGGCCAGGAATTTGAGACCAGCCTGGGCAAAATAAAGTAAGACCTCACTTCTACAAAAAAAAAAAAAGTTTTTAAATTAGCTAGGCATGGTCGCACATGTCTGTAGTCCTAGCTACTTGGGAGGCTGAGGCAGGAGGATTGCTTTAACCCAGGAGTTCAACATTACAGTGAGCTATGATTATGCCACTGCACTCCAGCCTGGGCACCAGGGTGAGATCCTGTCTCAAAAAAAAAAAAAAAATTCTGTTGGGAAAGGTAGACAATAAACATATAAACAAAAATATATGAATGTGAGAGTTCCAATCCTTGAACATGGTATATGTTTCTGTTTACAATATTTAGTTATATCTCACAGCAATGTTTGTAACTTTTAGTGTACAAATCTTGACTTTTATTAAATTTAATTTTACGTATTTTATATTTTTTAAAACTATTGTAAATAAAATTGTTAAATTTCATTCTTCAATGTTTGCTGCTAATATATAAAAATGGTCGAGTTTTTTTTTATATTAACCATCCATGCAACCTTATTAAATTTACTTACTAGTTCTGGTAATTGTTTTGTGGAATCCTTGGGCTTTTCTATGTAAACAATCATGACATCTGCAAATCGAGACAATTTTGCTTCTTACTTTCTGGTCTTTATGCCTTTTATTTTTTTTATTTTGCCTATTTCAAGGGTTAAGATATCTGGTACAACATTAAATAGAGTAATGGCAGTTGACATCTTTGCCTTATTCCTAATCAAAGGGAGAAATCATTCAATATTTTACTATTAATCGTGATTTTAGGTATATGTCATAGTATAGTTCTTTATGGATGCCTGTTAGCAGATTGAGGAAGTTCCCTTCTATTTCTAGTTTGCAGAGAGATTTTATCATGATTAGGCAGACTTTTGTTAAATGTGTTTTTATATGTATTAATATGATCGTACAGTGTCTCAGTCCATTTGTGCTGCTATAACAAAATATTACAGACTGGGCAATTTACAAGTGATAGAAACTAGTTTTCATGGTTCTGAAGACTGGCAAGTCCAAGATCGAGACACCAGCAAGATAAGTGTCTGGTGAGGGCCCCTCTCTGCTTCCAAGATAGTGCCTTGTTGCTGCATCCTCCAGAGGGGAAGAACACTGTGCCCTCACATCGCAGAAGGGACGGAAGGGCAAAAGAATGTTCCCTTCAACCTTGAGCCCTTTTATAAGGTGCTAATCCCATTGGTGAGAACAGAGCCCCCATGATTAATCACCCCCCAAAGGCCACACCTCTTAATATTGCTACATTAGGGATTAAGCCTTAACATGAATTTTGGGGCACCATGATTCAAACCATACCATATAGCTTTTCTTAGTCTGTTACAATTATGAATTTTTAACACAGATATACAAAACAAGTCATAGAATAACTGTGGTAAAGGAAAACAAACAAGTTAAAGGGAGTGAGAGTAAGAGGGTGCACTGTTTCAGAGTGGGCAAGGAAGGACTCGCTGAAGAGATGGCATTTGAGTGGGGACCTACTGAACTGGGGGAGCAAGTTATGTAAAAGCATGAAGGATATATCATTCCAGACACCAAAGATGAGTTTGAAGAGATAACCAGGGTCACATCAGCCATCGGTGGCAATGGGAAGGAGTCTGGGATTTTATTCTGAGCGCCATGGGAAGTCATTAGTAGTTTTTAAGCAAAAGAGCTCCACGAACTGATTTATGGTTTTAAAAGATTATCCAGCTGTTGTGTAGAGAATTGAATGTGGGTGGCGAGAGCGGATGGGCAAATCAATCAGGAGATTATTTTATTATGCCACAAGGATTTACGGCATCCTGGATTAGAATGGTAACAGACGAAGCGGTGACAAGTGACCTATTTGGGTCAGTTTTCAAAGTTGATTTGCTGTTGGATTGGACCTGGGGTTGAGGGGAAGTGACGTGAAGGAGAACTCCTAGGGTCTGCAGCCTGAGCAACTGGGTGCAGGATGGTGCCACCGACCAATGAGGGAGAAAAGGATTGGAGAAAGAACCAAGAGATCTGCTTCTGAAATCTAGATATTCACCTCTCTAGGTGAATCCAAGATAGACAGCTATCCAAAACAGATGGCTAGATACACGATTCTGGAGCTCAGGGGAGAAGTGAGGGTAGAGAAAAAAACTGGGGAGTCATAAACTTAATCCCGTGGGGCTAGGAGAGCTCTCGGAGCAAATGAAAGTAAATGGAACTGTGCACTGGGAAACTCCAGCTCGTGAAGGGTGAGGAAGAAGAGGAAAGACCACCTGGGGAGGCTGAGAAGAAGCAGCCAATGCAGTAAGAGAAAAATAGAGAGTTAGGGTATCTCAGAAGCCAAGTGCAGGAAAGATGTCAAGAAAAAGGGACTGACTCACTATGTCCAGTGTTTCTGAGAAGACAAGTGAGAGGAAGGTCAAAAGTTGGCCATGGAATTTGTTTTTGTTTTTATTTTTTAATTTTCTTGATTGATTGATTGACTGGTGACAGAATCTTGCTCTGTCACCCTGCCTAGAGTCCACTGCAACCTCAAACTCCCAGGCTCAAGTGATCCTCCTGCCTCAGCCTCCCCAGTAGCTGGGACTACAGGCACGTGCCACCACGCTCGGCTCATTTTTCTTTTTCCATTTTTTGTAGAGATGGGGTCTCACTCTTGCTCAGGCTGGTCTCATATTTGGCTGGACGTCATTGGTAACCTTGAAAAGTGCAATTTCAGTGCAGGCAGTGGGGGAGGGGTGCCAAACGAGTAAATGAAAGAAGAGAAATTTGGA
Organism: Avahi laniger; assembly: GCA_963575035.1. NCBI lineage: Eukaryota > Metazoa > Chordata > Mammalia > Primates > Indriidae > Avahi > Avahi laniger. The sequence goes on from CAUYSK010076104.1 coordinate 29,501, forward strand.
GTGCCTGGGTGAGAGGATTGCAGTCACCAGGTATAGAAAATTTTGTTTTTACAAGTTTTATTTTAAAGGGGAGCAAGGAAATTACTTGGGCCAGGAATGGGAAACGAAGCCTAAGGATAGTTCATTTAACTTTGTGTAAATATCGTAGGTATTTCCCACCTGTGTGTATCCTGATGGGGACGGGTCAGTAGAAAGGGAGAAGTTGATGATGCAGGAAATGGGGTGACTGAGGGAGCAGCACAGCCCGCAAAGAGTGGAGCAGGACGAGGTCCAACATGCAACCACGGGACCGCCCGACTCAGGAGCTGGGCCCATTTGCGCTCCCTCTCAGCAGGGGAGGCAGAGTAGCGGGGAAGAGATGAAGGTTGCCAGTGGATTAGGAAGTGGGAAGTGGCAAGATGAGGCTCGGTTTCATCATTTCAGTAAAATAAGGCATGAGGTCATCAGCTGGATGGAGGGGCCGGAGCAGCGCTGGAAGTTGGAGGAGAGAGAAGTTAGGAAACCGTAGTCTTGAGGGTGGAAGAATGTGAGGATTAGGGAAACCTGGCAGGACAGCCAGACAGTGCTAAAGTCCACCGAGGACTCGTGATCAGAATTTGAACTGAAATCCGTCAGCTCACTCCCCATATGTTTTTCTACCTCCATGTTGTGCTACTTAGCGCAGAAGCAGGGTCCATGGGGCTAGCGTGCTAGCCTGGTGGAGGGGAAGCGAGGGGCAGGAGAGTAGGGTATATGCGAGGGATGGGTTGCAGGCACGGACTCTGTTATCTACGCCGAGTAGAGGGAAGTGATAGGTAGTAAAACAGAGTTAGGGGCAGTGGAGACCTCAGTGTGGTCAGAGAAGTGGTAGTCAAGTAAGTGAGCTGGAAAAACAGAGTGGTTGTCAAAGCAAGCAGGATGCTTAAATCAAGAATTTGAAGATGGCAGAGCTATTGCGAATGACACCGGCTAGGACACAACCTTGTGAAAAGGTGCTTGACATTTGGGGGCAGAATGAGATCTTGTAAAATGAGAAGGGTACGGAAGTGAAGGACCAAGGCCCGGATGTTGCCCCCGGAGTCTTGCACTTTGCACGTTGTCCCCCTCTGTTATCCACACAGCGCACTCCCTGTCACACTGGCTTTTTGTTATGGTTCTATCATTACTGTCCACCCCCACCTTCCCTGCGTTATTTTCCTATAATATTTATCACCAGCCGAGATGTTCCATGGGTGTTTGCTATTAGTTGCCACATTCTGCCATGAAGGCAAGCACTTTCTCTGCTTTCGTTCACGGCTGCAGCTTCAGAAGGGAGCCACAGTGGGTCTGGCAGGCACAAGACAAAGCACTGAAGACACATATCTAGCTCCCAGGCTGGTGGTCGTTGGTGGTGACTATCAACCAGCTCTTCAAAGAGCAGCCAGGGAGGCAGCGCTCACAGGGGAGTTCAGGGCAATGAAGGGAAGGGGCCCGGAGAGCAGGGGTTAGAGCCAGAGAATTTATGAGTGTGTGTCAGACAGAGGACAGAGTGAATGGATAGGAAATTGGGTCAAGTTTGTGGATGCACAGACCAGTCTGGGGATGTGCCCAGGGGACCAGGGATGGCCAGAGAGGCCTAGGAGTGTGGTGGTGACAGAGGTAACAGGAAGAAGAGGCATAATGGGATCAGCACCTGTGGTCCCGTAGGGAAAGGTGAGTTTTTCAGTTTTCACCATGAACTCCCTAAAGGGAGTGGCCTCGGAGGTAGTTTGTAGCTGGGAGGTAGATAGTGATGGTCTTACCAGGAGCTCAAAGATTCCTGGGGGCCTCCTTAAAGACTGTGGTGGGTTACATCATGGGGAGTCCCTCTCCACCTCTGCACAGAACCCCACACCTGAGAACTGGCAGTTCAGAAAGGATCGTGTGACTCCGCCCTTGCATCGAGACATCCTCATGACGTCACAGCAGTGGCAGCCGTAGGGATCCTTGACGCAGATTCCGGAGTGGTGGAGAAGAAGGGTGCGAGCCGATGCAGAAAAGGAGCACCCCCTTTAAGGATCCCCCCCCAGATGGCCCGCATCGCTGCAGGAGGAGATGTGGCATGGGTCATTTGGACATAAATGTGACGTGATTCCATCCTGTCATGGGTGCATTAATAAGGCCAGAGGGCATAGAAATTACAGGCAATATCTAGCCTCTTTGCCAAGCCTTTCTCTATATAACTCACTTCTTGCTCCCCCTCTTTTAAAAAAAAATCACAAAATTTGCCTTTTTTATTTTTAAAGCTCCCTGGTGTGGAAATTCTTCAGCATTGAGGCTTCAAAGGGTGGCTCTGTTTGCAGAGTTCCCCACAGCTGAGATGTCAGCAAAACAAGTTAGGAGGTTGAGAGCCACGGAGCTTTCACACGCACTTGTGCGGGTTCCTCTGCACCAGTGCACCCAGATCACAGAATGCCCTTCACTAATTTGAGCAATGACACCGTATGGGCGGATGACATTCCTGAGTCAATAACCCTGAAAGCAAAATCAGAGTACATGTCAAAGAGGCAACAGAGTACTCTCCGTGTGCATAAAGTAGGAGGACATGGATCTCATGTACGGGAGGAGAGATTCAGGTTCAAAGTCGAGAAAGAACCCCTGTTGTGTGAATCATCCTAAGGGGTCTTAGAGAACAGCCTTTTTAAGCAAGTCTTCCAAAAGAAGATAGTTTTGGTATTTTATCTTCAATTCTGCATGGATGGGGTAGAGGACCTCTCAAGTTCTCTTCTAGCCCTAGTAGTGTATTTGCTGTTGGGTTTCCCTTCCCACTCTGGGGGGCAGGATCGCAGCTTCTTTATCTTTACAGTCCCAGGACAAGACTAAGAGTGGACACTTGGAATCTCGTTGTTGAACTCAACTGTACAAAATGCTGCGTGTAATAATGTGAAGTTTCAGTTCTAAGACAATTCTGAGCTCAGAATTGTAATATTGCAAAATCAGAATAGATACTCAACACGGCTGATCTTTACGGAGAGCTCCGTATGAATTGTATTTTTTAATCCTCACAGCACAATCCATAAGGTAGGTACTGTCATTACCTCTCGTTCATAAATAACAATCACAATAATTATGAATACTCACATGATGCTTAATACGTGCCAATCACGGTTATAAGCACGTCTGCTCATGTTAACTAATTTATCCTCCTAACAGCCCTGGGATGCGGGTACTGTTGCTATCTCCATGCCACTGATAGCAAAACTGACCTGGAGGGCACACATTTAGTAAATAGCAGAGCTTGTCATCTCTCTGGCTCCAGCATCCCTTTGATTAACCAATAAATGTTATTGCCTCCTCAAATTCTCTGGTCAAAATAATAAATATACCAGGATCTTTCAAAACATCTATATTGATCTCATCTAAAAACCAACATTATTCTAAACTCTGAAGCCACAAGATCCTGCATTCTTAGGAGAGGGGAGAGTCACAAGAAATGGAGAAGCGGGTCTGTGAATGTGTTCAATTCCAGTGAAACACTGATGGGAGGGGAAAAAAATCCAAGAGTTTAGAAATGTTATTTCAAAGCCCGACTGCTTGCCACCCTCACGGTAAGTGGCTCCAGTATAGATTTCCCATTTGGTCGTTAACACCCATTGTCTCACCCCCCCCACAGACTTGCCAAATTTACTTTTAACTGCTCTCAGCACTGAGACAGGAGGGGGGCAGGATAATGAGTCTCCACAACGTATAATTATTATAAATGAGCAGAGATAAACTACACCTGTCAAAATAAATGATCAGCATCCTAAATCGCTGGTTTCTCCGTTTACTGTTTTGTAAACTTGAGTTATTCACCCTTGCTAACCTCTCCCTAACTGCTGTACCAAGGTTTTTTTTTTTTCCCTGATCTGAGCCCCTAGAGTTAGCTCAGAAGGTGCTTGTCATCTGCAAATTCCTCTGAGGGTGAGAGAAAAGCTCAAAGTAAATTGCTCCTGCAGGAAATGAATTACTAAATAACCACACTTCCCTGAAAGGATGTCAGACATGGGCTGGCTCACTGTGGCTCCGTCTATCAACGTTCAGCCTTTCAATAATACCCCCTTTTTGTTCTTTCCTAAGGTTCTGCCGAGTGACAGAGAGACAATGGCAACGCAACACAGGAGTCAAGCTAATTTTAAGCGTAACTGTATTTAAGAAATGTTCAGCCGACAGTATTTTGGATGCAGGAATACTTATTTCCACAGACTCCCAAGTTCAAATCCAATGAACGAGACACCGTTGGCTGCTTCCAAGTCTCTGTGTCCACACCGGGGTAAAATAATGGTGTTTGTGGTTTTTAACGATAGCACACTTACATCTGTTTTCCCTGCAAATTTGGTTTCTTACTATCTGGGTGTATCAGTCAGAATTCTTAGGATGTGAGCAACAAGGAAATGAGCGTTATCGGAAGGACAATGAGGTCGTTCAGCAAATCAAAGACAGAGCTGGACAATCAGGCAGGAACCAGGGCAGTGCGAGCAAGTCAGAAACAGGAACACGGCGCTTCCCAGGAGTTCCCATCAGATGGATTTTAACACTGTCCACTGCCTTCCAGAGAAAACCTGATTAGCCTTGATAGACTTACGTGTCCCGGGGCAAGGGTGGGTGAGGAAAGTACAGTGACAAGCGGGCCTGCAACAGAGGAAGGGAAAATAAAAACAAAAAAACAAACAAAAACATAGCTCCCACCCTGTGTTTGGTTTGTCGCTTCATACAAGAAACTCTCGGCCTTCCAGAGTTTAGTCCTTGCTCCAACACTCTCCAGCCCAAGACACAAATATGAGTTTCTTTGAGGTCTTGAATGTCAAGCGGCTCTAAGAAAAGAAAGGCAAGTGGTGTTTGGAACAGGAGGCTGTTGAGACAACTCCGAGTCCATGAATTTGCTCCTCGTCGGGGCGGGCTGAATTCAGTGCAAGGAGAGTAAAGACGGGGTGGCTGGCCTCTACTAACCAGGCACCCCCGAAAGACTTCTTACTTAAAAATCTCTCTCACGCTCTCTCAACTCCCTGGTGATCCTGGGGTTCATTTTGCTTTAGGGATAAACACATCCAAGTGTGATTGATATTCAAAACCTTTAATAACCTGCGTATTAACCTGCATCATCCAGCCTCTCCCACCCCCCAGAACAGGCTCAGCTTTTACTGTGCCAAAAATTACCCCTTTAGTTACTGGATTACAGGAGGGTCTAATTCTCCAGGGAAGAAGCTTGGGCTGGCTGGGATATGGGGAGGGCACTCAGGGTTCTCAGCACAACAGCTGTTTACCAACCAGTACAGAATATTTCAGTATTTTAACTGTCAGTAAGGCTGCTCTGGTGTATATCTGAATAGCAGCCCAATGTACAGTCCCTGGAAGACTTAAGCCTGCAGGTCTGTGGGTTCTTTGAGCAGGTAAAAATCTGTCTAAGAACAGCCTCAGGCATTGGAAGTTTTGATTGAGGAGAGAGAAACAGAAGAGTTAAAAAAAAAAAAAAAAAGATGTGAGAGAAAAAGAGGTAGATGTATCCCAGAACCAACCAGGTGTTCCCTCCTCCTCCCAGGGAGGGTGCCCCCGGTCCCCGAGGCCCTGTCCTTTCCCCGCAGCTGCAGCTCCTGCTGCCACTGACAGCCCAGTTCCCAGGAGCACCTGGAGCTCTAGCCTGGAACTTGGCCTCAGGCCCTTCCGCTGCACATCTGAGCCTAATGGGTTGGTGCAGTTGGACAGCCAGGCTCCAGCCCTATTCTTGTGCCTTAGTCCCCCCTGAGTGATCCAATATAGACACTAAGGCCACCTTTGTCCCCTGTAACTGCTTCTGTTACAATAATCTGCCCAGTATCTCCTTCCTGATCCAAGATGGGCAAAGCCCGCACTTCGTCATTCTTGCCATTCATCATTGGCCACGGACAGACATTCCCTGGGGATTCCAAGATTAATCAAACACAATCCCTGACCTTGAGGAACCAAAACCCCCACTCTTCAGCCCCACCTTGTGCCTGGGGCTGACTGCCTGCTTATGGACCTTTGTGGAAGCAACAGCCTACATGGATAGCCGGGTATCTCTGTGTCTAAAATTCCTGAAGCCGAGCTCCACCCATTTACTGGGAAACCTGAGTACCAGGGTGGTCATCGGAGACTGAAACACTTGGAAATCAGGACTCATCCTACTTGTAATATTGGGACATGCTCCGTACCCCAAAATGGGATTATGTTAGCCCTCTCAGCCCCCTCTCACCTTCCCTGTTCTTACTGAGTAACTGGCACCTCTAGCCATGTCCCCACATACAGCAAGCTTAAGTTCCCCCTAAATTCCTGCTCCATCATCATCACAGGACTCCTGTGTTTTCCCTATTCCTTGGGAACTTTGAGACCATGGACTGTATTAGTCTGTACAGAATGTGAATATTTGGCTTTCCCCAAAGCCTCTGTTTTAAAATAAAAAGTATGATATCAATGTAGAGAGGTCACCATAAAAACAAAATCATCACTGAAAATAGGTTATTAATTCAGATGTCTGATTTTGAAATGTCCTACTTTGTTACCCTAAATTTCAACCTTTGCAATATCCATGTTTGACTACCATATAACTATCATAGTGTTTACTTTACAGAATACAGGAACTTGGAGGAATTGGCAGAAATGTGTTTTGAGGGTATATTTGTCCTTCAAAGAGAAAAATTCCAAAAGAAGGCAAAATGTCACCTGCAGGTAAGAGACAAATTTTTGTTTTATTCTAAAGGCAACCAAACACATAACTGGTAATAACCAAGCAGGCACCAGATTGTCTTCCTCTGTTGGTTTTGTAGTGAAGTTAAACCTGCTAAGGTTAGTGGGCAAGGCTGGGCTGGCCACCTGAAAGCAGTTTATCAATGTCCCAAGATATGAAGAAGAAACATTTCTAGATGCAAAAGGCCACTGGCATTCAGCCCTGCAAGAGTCTGTCTCTCTGATTCATCAACCTGGACCTTAAATATCCAATGCCACCTGGTCTAACCCTCTTTCCCAGGCCCACTCAGCACATGGCATTCTAACCTGGTCCCAATTCCACAGGCTTCTAAACCCATCACCTCTTTTCTAGTTGATGGCCTTGGTCTATCTTGAGGGCCAAATATGCAGTCTCTCTTTCCAAACTATGACTTCAGAGGCCCTCTCCAGCTACTCTGTCTCTGGATGCTTTGGGTAAATACCTTTCCCAATTCCATTTGGCCACTGGACACTAGTATGGTGTTTCCATTTAAAAAAAAAAAAGAGAGAGAGAAAGAGAGAAAGAGATGGTTACAAGCCAAGCATAATTACTCTCTAGAATAAGCTAACATTTGTCTTTTCCATAAAGATTGGCAATGACATGAGGCCATTATCTTCAAAAGAGGCAATGAAGTCTATTGCCTGTGTTTCTGTCTAGGATTTCATAAGGTTTTGTGAACAACAACCAAAAAAAAAAAAAACCCGATTTGCTGCCTAAGTGGTGAATTTGGAAGTTACGTGGACATTGTGGTTGCCTTTCGTTTGAGCAGCAGGACTTCCCAGCTGGTTCTTCTTGGCCCAGCCCTTGGCTGCTGGAGCCATCTCTACAAAGGATATTCATCACTTTTGGCCGTTTGGTACACTGCAATAATTAGTTGGTAGTTTATATGATAGATAACAGAGCTTTTAAAACCAGATTTTTTTCCTGCCCTCTTGTCAAAAATGCAGGGTTTAATTGTTCTTTCAGGGCGTTATTGGGAGAGTTAAGGGAAAGCATGGAAACCAATACAAAACTGCAGCTGAGTGTGAGGAATTTTCTGAAAATGTTCCATCATGCACCTGTTTGCCAGGCAATGAAATCTGTCAAGAAGAGCATTTGTAAAGGGGAAGTGATTCTTAGACTTAGTGTATTGCTGGCTTTAGCTGTGGGTAGAATCAAGGAAGCAAAAGTGTTCCTTTGCTTCTGTTCTTTAGAAAATGTAAAAATTACATACCTCAGTCTTACCATGCAAAGCTTTATCAAGGTGTTTTAATAGCAAGAATTCTGGACCTGATTCTGCTCCCAACACATCATGTGATCCAGAACAAGCGTTCATTCATTCACAAATATTTATTCAGTACCTACTGGGTGCCAGACACTGGGCCAGGCACCGAGCATACCTA